>JAEUYN010000257.1:0-130499 GCA_018257835.1 Euura lappo | reverse complement strand
GTGGAATATCGGCGCGCAAATTTGAATTGTGATAATAAAATCTTTGAAAAATTAATGATAATCATTGCTTTCGGGTTCATGCCGATTATTTGCAAGTGTTAGAAACCACCGAATATTTAGTGTAATTATCGACATTAAAATTCCGAGGTACATCCGTAATTCGGTCATCAGAAATATCATAATGGTAAATTATGTCTACAATGAGAAAGACCATTTTCGTAATAAAATGCCATGTTTGTAAGTACAAATGTAATTTATATTTAGTAGTAATTGAAAGAACCAACTTTTTTTTTCAAACAGTTTTAAATTTGTGATTTGTCATTTGGATTATTCCAATTATGAATCATATTCTACACGGGGTACGGATGCAGGAGTACCGTTGGACCGATTGAAGCCATCTTGGTCTTCAATCGTTGATAATCGATGCCTCTACGGAGAAATTATTTATATTTTTTATAATTCCTTCTCTTGATCCATAATGGCATCTCTTCCGGACAATCTGAGACCAAGACAGCCAGAATCGGTCCACAGATGCTCTTCATTTCTTACCAGGACCGAGAGAATCTGTATTTTTTTATATTTAGCGTATCTCTCATATGACTGAAAATAATATATGACGTAAAATATGAATAATGAGGGTAAAACCCTCCTCAAACATCACGATTTTTCAGATTTTGGCCAACCCTCCAATTAGCCAGAAAAAATGTCTTGTTAGAGATTTTTACCCATTTAACAATATGTATACTATAGCCCTTATTGAGTTTTTTTTTCGGTTTGCCTGCGGTTTTCATGCTTAAATCGAGGTAGAATTACTGCAAACGATAGAGTCGGATATAATATTATATATGATACAATTGCGATATTTGAATTACGAAGACGAAATGAACCATTGATAAGTTTGTTGAGTGCATTCCGAGTGATCTGAGTGTAAAATAGTGATATTGAGAAAGAAAAATAAATTGATATGAGAAATGAAATCAACGCTCGGCATAATATGTTAAGGATGTATTGGCTGTCCATTCTCAATCAAAAGTGATTCTCGTCGTCAATTTTGAGTACTTTGAGATAAGATAAAAATTGGAAAAAAAATCAACCACAATCAAGACGATAAAAGTATTAATTTTGAGTAATAATAATGCCTGAAAGTTATCACAAATTGTTTGAACAAAACATTGTTTTACAAATTTTCTGGTGACATTATTTTTTTTCATCTCAAATGAATGCTCTAGTTTTTCTGAATACACATGAATTTTTGAAAAATGTTGTCACTATTTTGAAATTTCCGTTTTCGAAAATTTGTAAAGGAGCTGTGTTTACGAAATTATTTGTTCCACGCTCCGGAAACTTCGGGATTGTAATCAACATCGTTTTCACGAAACCATATCCAAAATTCCAATTTTTTTTTTACATCTTCCAAAATTCGGTAATTTTCGAAAACGGAAATTTCAAAATAGTGACAAAAGTTTTTAAAAATTCATGTGTATTCAGAAAAGTTAGGGCATTCATTTGAGATGAAAAAAAAAAATAATGTCACCAGAAAATTAGTTGAACAATGTTTTGTTCAAACAATTTGTGATAACTTTCAGGCATTATTATTATTCAAAATTGATACCTTTGTCGTTTTGATTGTGGTTGATTTTTTTCCGATTTTTATCTTATCATAAAGTACTCAATATTGTCGACGAGAATCATTTTTGGTTGAGATATATTGTACGGCCAATACATCCTTAATCCAGAAGCGATGTATCGATTTGGTCGAGGCTTTTCAAACACCGATTATTTTATTATCGATTTTTATTTTGAACATCACTATCCCTAGTGATCACTGGCCAGATTTTGTGCAGTGTTGGCTAGAGAACGCGGAATTGGGCTGAACTCGCCAGTGCCAGGGCAGGGCCTGTACAGATTGCGCTAGCCAGTAAATCACTACCAGGCGCTAGACAGTAGCCAGGCCTTCCAGTTCAAATTTCTGCACGGGGAAAGATATTCCCATGAAAAAAGACGTTGATTTTCGTAATTTGTTATAGAAGTTCGTAGTTTTGTACAAAAGTTCACGAAATTTCACGCCGAAAAAAATTCTACCTCATCTTGCCGTAGATTTCATTCATTTAAAGACATAACTTTATATTTTCATAATATTTCGTCAGAAGTTGTATTTCAGAAAGATGTACCCGGGAAAAAATCGAGTAGATCTATGTAGATCTAAATGCTTTAGATCTACGTAGATCTAAATTTTGGAATAGATCTAATGAGATCTACGTAGATCTTATGAGATCTCAAGAGATCTACGTAGATCTAATTTTTACGTCATTGTCAATTCCGGAAATGAATTGAAAAAACATTGATTAATTGCATAACGATAATGAAAAAATACTCACTATCGTCATAAAATAAGAAATCGTGAATACGAGTAAGGAAAAAAAATGAAAAAAAAAAAATTGTGAAAATCGAACAAATCGGAATCGAACCCTGGAACTTCGGATTACCAAACCTGTACCGTACTAGATGAGCTAAGGCGCCTTCTGAAAGTACGTGCGTTTCTGGCATACTTATGGTCCAATCAGTCCAGACAGACTTGAAATATTTCCAAATACGGTACCAGAACTACTCAGATCCGAGTAGATCTACTTGGCTTCAATGAGCAACAACGTTTTGCTGCAATTATTCCATCTACTCATCTCAGATCTACCTAGATCGAAAGTAGATCTACCTAGATCTAAAGTAGATCTAACGATATCTGGGTGGATATACATAGATCTAAGAAGCATGGGCATTCGAACATGACAGTAGATCAATTCGAAGCTACGTAGATCTACGAAAATCTTTGGAGATCTAGGTAGATCTAGGTAGATCTACGATTTCCCAAAATTTAGATCTACTTAGATCTACTTAGATCTAAATTCGATCTCCGGAGATGCGAATTAGATCTAAACCATTTTTTCCCGGGTAGTTCTTTTCATTCCTTAACTGAAATAGTTTGTCATTAAAAATCGTAGAGTCGCATTAAGTTATTTCGAAATTCGTACTTTTTTATGAAAGTCTATGACATTCTGCGAAAAAAAATAAATTCCATTATCGACTTTTAATTTTTTTTTAAATTGTTGATTAAGAATTGTAAATTTTCGTCATAGATTGTAGAAATCCGTATTTTTCTACGAAAAAAATACCTCTTTTCTGCGATCTTCTACCGATTTCGACGAATTTCGGAATTTTTAAACTATTTTTCACACTGTTTAACTAATTTCTACGATTTTCTAGATTTTTCACTTTTGTCGTACGTTGGCGTAGAAATTATTTCCACCAGGGTTAGCAATACTAAACTGGTGGTACTATTGAAATCAGGGACCGAATGTTGAGTATCAAACACGTTTGCCTAACTGGAGGCTAAGGAAATAGATCAATTGATGAAAGCCTAATTGGAATTTGGTTTGTAGCAAACGATAAATCTCAGTATGGGAATTATATTTCTAATGGTACGATTGTTTCCAACTTACTACGGAGAAGCCAAACAGCATCCAAAATTGCATCGACTTGGATCTTGATTGCTTTGAATGATTCAGTAATTCTGTTCACAGCATCCGGGATCTGATAGCTGGTACCTGGAAATTAAAAGATACCTCAATAATTTAGACAATTTTCAAGTGCTAATTGAGGCGCGATGTTCTAGATGGGCACAATCGTCTTCAACTCACGTCCGGCTGTGCTTCCAGTTCTTTGCAAATCCCTTATCATTTTGTATTTTACTGGGTTGACACGATCTGAAATTGGAATACAGAGATTATTTCAATTATCAAGTCGTCTTCGACTCTCACTAAGTTCTAACAACAGCTGGATGAAAATCAAGCTAGGCTTGATGTATTTTTCGAATGAGTGTCACTTACTCGCGAATTGGTCAGTAACTTCTGCTTTGGTGTCTGAAAATAAAATAGGCGTATCATGACAGAGTGAAAATTCACCAATTGACGCATGATATAATGGCAATGGCAATAAGTGAAAAAAATAATGAAATATGAAGAATCAAAATAGGAAATCTCGGTCAATTAAAACTATTTCTCGACTTCACCCTGATATGTGAAGCGAACAGTAGATCACAAAAACTCACCCGCGTAACCCATTAGGACACGATTTACCGCGATTCGGAAATCATCTCCGGCACTCGTCAAATTATCTGAAATAGAAATAGAGAGGTGCTGAATATCAAACGGAATGATTTTCCAGATTACGGAGACAAAGATAATTCGAGCGTTCTGGTAGACGTATACGTTATATATAAATTGGTCAAGTAAGTGTATCCGCTCATTACTTACTAGCGTCCATGTCGTTCATCTGGGAACCCCTTTCTGCAAAATAAAATAGGTACGTCATGACACTATTGTACTTTGTCAATATTTGACGCATGTCTTAGTAGCTATGACTTGAATATCTTCATTGGGTGACATTGTTTTGAACTTACTGGTGGACATCTCTGAAATTTCTTTCGCAAGTGCTGTCAGTTGGTCGTTGACATGTGTCACGTTATCTGAAATTTAAGTAAAGAGCTAAGTTCGAACAACAAGTGAATATCTGTCATTATCGAAAATCTCTGTATCTTTAACTTACTTCTGATTCTGGTATCCTCGGCTGCGTCTGCTGAATACTACGCCAAAGTACGACAAAAGTGAAAAATGTATAAAATCGTAGAAATTAGTCAAACAATGTGAAAAATAATTTAAAAAATTCCGAAATTCGTCGAAATCGGTGGAAGATCGCAGAAAAGAGGTATTTTTTTCGTAGAAAAATACGGATTTCTACGATCTATGACGAAAATTTACAAATCAACAACTTTAAAAAAATTAAAAGTCGATAATGGAATTTACTTCTTTACGTATAGAATGTCATAGACTTTCATAGAAAAAGTCCGAATTTCGAAACAACTTAATGCGACTCTACGATTTTTAATGACAAACTATTTCAGTTAAGGAATGCAAAACAACTACAGTAGATCCTCGATTATCCGAACCAATTGGGACCGGGCCCAGTTCGGATAATCGAAAATTCGGATAATCGAACAGTAATGTTAGTGCTGGGAAATATTCAAGAAATATGTCACACACATATATCTTGTGATATATATATATATGAAAAAATATCGACTATATATTCAACTGAGTTTTCCTGAAGTGAAATATAGACTATCGGTAAAAATTTCGCACCGTCGTTAAAATAGTGACATACTATATGTGTAATAAAACATGAAAAACGCGTGCTTTACCAAAAAAAAAAGCAAGTTAAGGTTCGGATAATAAAAGGTTTGTTTTGGTGACTCTATCGTTCGCTATCTTATACATTCACATATTTGAATTTATCGGACGAGGCGAACCAAATTAATTAATTATTGGTACCCACCAAGGAGAGATTCTTCCTCTATTCGATCGTGCAAACCTTGGTGGGACCGAAAAAAACCTATAGAAAAATCAAATTTTTATTTTTAATTCTTCGAGTAAAAATTCCCTCGGCCCGGGTTTGAACCGGGACCTTCGCATTTGTACTGCGACGCCTTGTCCAATTAGACCACCGAGGGGCTGAAGGAATCTTTACTCGAAACTTGTATTATGGTATACTAGACACGTCATTGTCCCAGTGTCAGGTGTTTGTTTTGGTGACTCTATCGTTCGCTATCTTATACATTCACATTTGGTTTGCCTCGTCCGATAAATTCAAATATGTGAATGAATAAAAGGTTCGGATAATCGAGGTTCTACTGTACATCTTTCTGAGGTACAACTTCTGACGAAATATTATGAAAATATACAGTTATGTCTTTAAATAAACGAAATCTACGGCACGATGAGGTAGAATTTTTTTCGGCGTGAAATTTCGTGAACTTTCGTAAAAAAACTACGAAGTTCTATGACAAATTATGAAAATCAACCTTGTTTTTCATGAGAATATGTTTCATTTTCGACACCACCTTTTATTTCGCGTCGATTCTCGCAGATATTCGTAGAATCTACGTGAATTTTACCAATATCCACGATAAAGTACGAACAAAGTATAATGTCATTTATTGGCCCAGAGCCAATAATTCTACAAGAAACTCCAATTATTCCCGATTTCTCAAGAAATAAGAAAATTCAAGGTCGTAGAATTTCATAGGATCCCATACCGAAAAAAAGTACTGCGATCTCAGTACTTAGTACACCCCTGGCGAAAATGAGAACTCTGCAAAATCTTTACAAAAATCTACAAACGAAAATGCAGAAAAATTCAGAGTTTTCCAGAAATGTAAACTCTGTTATTCGCTGTGAAAATCTGGAAAAATCTGGAAAAATGTGAAAATTTCTGTTGTAGAGTTTTACAGAATTTTCCGGAGTGTAGAAATTTCTTGTGAACACAGAAATTCCGAGTTTTGCAGAGAAATTGATGATTTTCGATGTAAAATTTCGTAAAATTCCGCGGTACAGTTTTGCAGATTTTCTACGAGTGTGCGCAATATTTTCCATGCAGAAGAATCCGAAGTTTTGCAGAGGAATTTATGATTTTCGATGTAAAAATCTGAAAATTTCTGCTGTACAGTTTTGCAGAATTATCCAAATTGTACAAATTTCACGACAATAGAGAAATTCAGTGCCTTGCAGAGAAATTGATGATTTTCGATGAAAAATTTTGTAAAAGTCCGCGGTAGAGTTTTGCAGATTTTCCACAAGTGTGCGTAATATCTTCCATGCAGAAAAATCCGAAGTTTTGCACAGAAATTTATGATTCTTAATGTAAAAATCTGAAAATTTCTGGTGCACGCAGTTTTGCAAAATTTTCAAAAGTTCACAAATTTCACGACAACAGAGAAATTCAGTGCCTTGCAGAGAAATTGATGATTTTCGATGAAAAATTTCGTAAAAGTCCGCGGTAGAGTTTTGCAGATTTTCCACAAGTGTGCGTAATATTTTCCATGCAGAAGAATCCGAAGTTTTGCAGAGGAATTTATGATTTTCGATGTAAAAATCTGAAAATTTCTGCTGTACAGTTTTGCAGAATTATCCAAATTGTACAAATTTCACGACAATAGAGAAATTCAGTGCCTTGCAGAGAAATTGATGATTTTCGATGAAAAATTTTGTAAAAGTCCGCGGTAGAGTTTTGCAGATTTTCCACAAGTGTGCGTAATATTTTCCATGCAGAAGAATCCGAAGTTTTGCAGAGGAATTTATGATTTTCGATGTAAAAATCTGAAAATTTCTGCTGTACAGTTTTGCAGAATTATCCAAATTGTACAAATTTCACGACAACAGAGAAATTCAGTAGCTTGCAGAGAAATTGATGATTTTCGATGAAAAATTTTGTAAAAGTCCGCGGTAGAGTTTTGCAGATTTTCCACAAGTGTGCGTAATATCTTCCATGCAGAAAAATCCGAAGTTTTGCACAGAAATTTATGATTTTTGATGTAAAAATCTGAAAATTTCTGGTGCACAGTTTCGCAGAATTTTCAAAAGTTTACAAATTTCACGATAACAGAAAAATTCAGAGTTTTGCAGAGAAATTTATTATTTTCGATGACAAATTTCGTTAATTTCCGCTGTAGAGTTTTGCAAATTTTCCACAGTGTGCCTGGTTAAAAAAAATCTATGCGAAATTTCTACAAAAATCTATGAAAGCAAATGAACAAAAAGTCGGAGTTTTTCAGATATGTTAACTCTGTTACTGGCTGGTAGAATCTAGAAAAATCTGAAAAAATCTGCTGTAGAGTTTTTCAAAATTTCCTGAAGTATGGCGTCATCCAAGTAGTACGTAACGCTATTTTTGACCCCCCCCTCCTAAGTGTTACGTTATGCTACCAATTGCTAAGATTATGATGAGGGGCCGTGCATAAATGACGTCACCATGAATTCTGCCTTTTTGACCCCCCCTCCCCCCATGTCACACCAAGTCACAAAGCTTGGACCCCCCCCCCTCCCCAAGGTGACGTCACAAAACTTTCACATACCCCCCCTCGGGCGGGCTTTTCAAATTTGAGACAGGGTTTTTTGACTGAATATTGAAGAAAAATTGAAATTTCGAAATGTGACGTCACATTTGCGTGTACCCCCCTCCCCTCCCCATGTCACAAAACGTCACATTTTCGGTGACTCCCCTCCCCCCCTTTGAGTGGTGACGTCATTTATGCACGGCCCCTAAAGCGCTGGAAATTTAAAAAAAATAGGATCATTTTTCATGGTTACAATTAAACTGTTTGGCGATGTGGATATATGCTTTTGTTTCTCAAGTATTTATTGGAAATAAAAACCGTAACGTCTGACGATATCCCCCCCCCCGCCCGCCCCCTCCCCGCCAACAAATGGTCACGTTTTGACCGACCCCCCTCCCCCATAGTAACACCCCCCCCTGAGCATTACGTAATACTTGAATGACGCCTATGGACATTTCACAGAAACAGAGAAATTCGAAGTTTTGCATAGAAATCGATGATTTCCAATTGTCAATTCTGGAAATTTCTGCTGCAGAGTTTTTCAAATTTTCCCCAGGTACAAATTTCTCAGCAGCAGAAAAATCCGGAGTTTTACGGAGAAATTTAGTACCCGTGACCGCCACGCGGCGGCGTTGCTTCCCGCAACCAAGTAATCACGGTGGGGATATATGTTGGCGCGGCACCGTGGCCACGTCACCCGTGCCTAGACTACTGCCGGGCCAATATTTTCTAGAGGCGGATGAAGAAATCCTAACTTGCAGAGATGCACAGGAATTTTCCAATTTCTTCAGAATTTCGCCTCGAAATCGTAAACACAAATGAATAAGGGGCGGCCGATTTAGGGGGGGGGGAGGCGACCCCCCCCCGTGCGCACGCCTAGGGCTTGTGTTGAAGAGATTTTCAGAGATATGTATAATTTATCGGAATTTTCCGCGGAAATGCAGATATTTACAGGTGGGGTCCATTTCTGAAATTCGTACTTGAAGAGATTTCCAGAAATATGTATACTTTTCCGGAATTTTTCGCGGAAATGCAGATATTTACAGGCGGGGTCCATTTCTGAAATTCGTACTTGAAGAGATTTCCAGAAATATGTATACTTTTCCGGAATTTTTCGCGGAAATGCAGATATTTACAGGCGGGGTCCATTTCTGAAATTCGTACTTGTGGAGATTTCCAGAAATATGTGTAATGTAATGTAATATTTCTTTATTTTGTAATGCCTTGTGGCGTTTTACATATCTTTGTACTTTTTCGCAATTTTTCATCGAAATGGAGAAATAGATACGCACAAAGGCGTCGCGGAATAATTTTTGTGCTACAGAGATTTTCAAACGAAAAAAACTCTGATTTGTCTGTGGAAAAAATTCTGATTTTTCTCAATAAAAAAACTCTGATTTTTCTCTGAGAAAAACTCTGATTTTTCTCTGAAAGGTGTTCCAAATAACAGACAAATGTAGAATTTTTTGCAGAGTTTTTCGGAGAAAATTGCGGAGTTTTTCAGAATTTTTTTTTCGCCAGGGACAGGATCCGAGTACTTACAATTAGTACACAAATTGCAATACTTAGTACACGAAGTAGCAGTACTTCGTATACTGAGTACTAGTACGTCGTGTATTAAGTACTAATACGTCCTGTACTGAGTACTAGTATTGCGTGTACTGAGTACCAGTACTATGTGTACTTAGTACTCGTATGACGTGTACACAGTACTAGTAGTTATTGTTAGTACTATCTGTACTAGTACTATCTGTACTAGTACTATCTGTACGCAGTACTCATACGGCGTGTACACGGTATTAGTACTTATCATGTACTGAGTAATAGTTTTATACATTGAGTACTAGAACTTTCTTTGGTAGCTATTGTTTACTTCTTATGGACTATAATAAGTGTAGCTGTAATGGATTAAACCACACTGTATTGAATTCAGTACTGCAGGACAAAGATTTGTAATACCATTATACCTGCACAGTTGAAAATAAATTGTTCAACTGTTGAACAAAAATTATGGTTACTTCTTTCCTGTTGAAAATAACAAGGTCGGATTGTAGTTCAGAACCCGTTTCTGTTAGAGGCTCATTCCTGTCGAATTTTGAAAGTGGCTGTAATCTGTTGAATTCAACGGTTCAATAAAAGATGTAAATTACGAACAACATTTTTTGAATGTTGCAATAACAGGTGTTTTTTTGTAGGAAATCAGATACAATAACAGAACAGTCTTGTTGAATTGTCATCATTTCATCTGTAAAAAAAACGGACAGGTTTTTTTTCCCGTAACCCTACTACACTGTTAAAAATATCCTGAAAATTCGTATGCAAACTGGAATGAAATTTACAAACCCTGGTTATTAAAGTGAAATTAATATAAAACATCTTGGAATTTCATATTTGTGTCTTAATATTCAAATAACATACCGAGTTTTCAATGACTATATATCAATATCAATATGGTTCTATTGAATTTAAGAAACTTTTTTGATGATTCAAAACATATTATGATTCTTTTTTAGTTTTCAGTGACTGTGTTCGAATTTTTAGTGCCGTCATTGAAAATGATAGCACATTATGAAATTTGTATGAGGGTATATGTATAAAATGTACGGAACTGTATTCTGAAATTTAATATGCATTTATATTAAATTTCAAAACAGTCACAAAATGTCTCTTGCCGAACACTTAATCTGAACCCTCGGCAAAGTTGTGGGTCGAAAAATCTTGCGTTAGTCTTTTGATAAGCTCTAAGAACACTTGGCTTTTGAACCAAGAGTTTTGCACGCCTTGGATAGCTGCATTTACATATCTGCTTTGCCGAAAATGTTACTTCAACATTATTGATTGAGCAACATTATTAATAAGTGCAGCCGCATAGAATACGTATCAAGATTGAAAAAGATGAAGCTCTGATTATAAACAGGTGAAAGTTGTACTATCATTCAATAGGTAGTTTTGCGTAGTAGGTAGGGCGTGCGACCAGTAAAACGAGCGAGCGACAGGGTCCCGGATCGAATCCCGAATGAATCGATGATAATTGTCAGGGCTAAAAATGCGTTTTTTCACACCCGGTCGCAAAATGCCACTTTTCATACCTCTTGAGCCGGCGCAAAACAGATATTTTCGGCCCTCGGGCGGAAATGTGCTTTGCGCCCGCCTAAAGCGGGCGCAAACGACTCTTTTCCTGCCCTCGGGCGCAAAGTTCCGTTTTGCGCCCGCTCACTCGGTCTGAAAAGAGGCATTTTTGCAGACCAGGTGTTGAGAAGAAAATCGTGTGCAACACGGGCGCAAGGCTATTTTGGCGAGTGTGATTGCAGTACACTCGCCTTACAGCTCGTACTGCTAATTTCACACTCGAAAAATAGTGTTTTGCGCCCTTGATACACAATGTACTATTTAACAAAGGTATTTCAGTCAATCATTAATATAGTCCTTTCAATAATCTGATTCAGCAATTATTGTAGCAGTGGAACCCCATTTTCAAATGAAATAATCATGAATTCTCAGAATGATTTTGAATTTTTAGAATGATTTAGAATTCTCAGAATGATTTTGAATTTTCATAACATTTCTGTATTTTCAAAACTATCCGTCTTAATTTCTTAATCAACAGTCTTAATTTAATCAACAGTGCTTTCATAAATATATTTTATTTACAAAATTATACAACAATATGGAAAACATTCTTGTAACGTAACACGCGGATATATTCATTTTATACAATTGAATGTCACCATCTTCCAAACTGTTTTTTTTTTTTCAAAATCGATTGAGTTTAGAAAGGAAATAATTCAGGATTTGAGTGACGAAATGAAATTCAATTAATTCAATTTGTCATTTCAAACGAACTTTGTCAATTTAGATGATTTTTCTTTTTTTTTTTTATCTTTCAATTTGCCTTATGCTAATTTTTCTCAAGTCAATCGATTCAATTTTTTTGTTTCTCAATAATAATCGATAATTGACCCGAATTTGAGTTCATATTTAAAAATGTTCATCGATTTTTTCTGATATTTCTTGTTAGTTGGAAATAATTTACGATTATCTATGTGATATACATATAATTCTTGAATTAATCCAGTTAATTCTCAGTCAATTCTCATCATTTCAATTCATTCAATTTAGTTATTTTTATCTATTTCTTTCAGTAATAGAGTAAATTCTCATCGATTCATTCGATTTCTCAATAATTCAGGTAGATTAAAATTCATTTCATGAACCTGTATCGTATTGAAAAATTACTATTACACCTAATAAATTCAAGGTACGTATGTACAATCTAGTATTTATAAATTGTCCTCTATTATATTCTAATTTTGTAGGAAATACGGACGAATCGGGGGAAACGCTGAAAATTCTTCCCAAATATTAAATTTGATTAAAGTGAAAACTACGTACATAATTCGTGTCAGAATAAACTAGAAAAAAAAACACGTTTTTCTTAAACAATTTAAATAAACTGAAAATAGAATTATTAATAATGAAAAAAACCAACAGAAATTAATTGAGAAAAGCATAAATGATCGAACTAAAAAACAAAAAGAATAATGTAAATTTTGTTTAGATCAAATTCAACGATAATATCGAAGTAGAAGATTAATAATTCAGAACTGGAACAAATTTGAAGATTCGATCATTTATAATCGTATTTTTTCAGGAACCAAAAAAGAATCAATTCATATCGTCTACTTTTTTCGATTAGATCATTTCGTTGAAAATTTTTTTTACAGTTCCACAAATTGATTAAAATCGACGAAAATTTCATCAGCCCGCGCTATCTGCATTTAATAAATTGTTTTCTTCGCCCTATTCACGTGAAATTCATGATTGTCTCTCCCCTCGTTGACCCTCCTCATATTTTTTTTCTGTACAATAAACTACAAATTAAACTATATAAACTCTATACCCTCAAATTTTTTGTCCACGATTTTTATATCGGGCAATATTACCGACCCTTCGATCGTAAATGCAGTTACATAGGTCGCCATCCGGCCCTGATTCTCCTCCGTCTTCAGAGCGACGATAATCTCGTCGTTGGAACCGGGAAGGAATTTAAAACTAGCGAATCCTCGGACGGGAATCAGAGTCCCGACTCTCGTCACCTGAAAAATAAACACCGATCAGATTCTTCGCCTCATTTCATCCTCGTTACGTCGTACTTTTATGTTGAGGAAGTTTTCGTCCGCCGTTAGCAGCACGTTGCATCCCTTAGTTTCGTCTTTGGTCTCGTTGTACTGTTCCTCGGAGCATCTTCGAGGCAGGAAAAACCAGTTTTTGTGAACCTCGCTCCACACGCCAGACTCGTGGATCATGTAGCCTGAAAAATGAGACGGAATGAGAATTTGGTGGCCGACAGACTCCGCTGTTCCCGCTCGTAGTCACGTGTTAGCGAATGTTTGCTACCGGGAAACTCGATGTTGATGGACTGCCTGAGTCGTTTGAAGTTCGAAACCCAATTGAGGGAATGCGTCTCTCCTAGAACGGAGACTGTCTTGATCCACAGCGGATTGTTGTTGACGAATTCTCCGGACGCGCTTGTCCACTCCTTTCCCATACTACCGACGTACAATTGTTCGTCCTTCATCGTCGCCCATTCCGACTTGAACCCTGAAATTTGAATCAGTGTCTTCATTGAGGTGGTTTGCAAGTTTTGAGCGCTGATGAATTTCGTTGTCGAAAAGTTGATGAAAATTGAGGCAGTTGGAGCCACTGAAGTAGCGATCCGCGAAAAACGGCGTGGAAAATTTGCTGCCGCGATTCCATTGTAACGACTTGTCGTATCAGCTTGAGATTTATATGGCTTTTTTATACCGCTATGAACTGAGCTTTTATGGAACAGACAATATGTAGAAAAATATAGAATTATATTTTTCCACACATGAATATCCAATCGAGTGAGCGGGAGAATGCACGAATCGAAGGTCAGCTAACACGTGAAGAATATTGATTCTATTGATACAGTTGAACAAGATATCAGGTGTATCGGTAGATTATGTAATGTGCAGATAATACTGTCAATTGCGTAATGAGCATGAAGCTGAAACTAGTAGCCGTAGTAAGGCAAACCAAAAGTGATAAATTCAATCGAAATGAGACACGATGAGGCCCCAAGTATCAACATTTTTTGTAGAACGTTATGAAGAGCAAAACTATCTTCTGTCTTCTGACTTTTATCTTCTGTCTTTCATTTTCTGTCTTTTATCCTCTGTCTTCTATCTTTTATAATCTGTCTTTTATCATCTGACTTCTATCTTTTATCTTCTGTTTTTTGTCTCCTGTCTTTTATCTTCTGTCTTTTGACATCTGTCTTCTATCTTTTATCATCTGTCTTCTGTCTTTTATCTTCTGTCTTCGATCTTTCATCTTCTGTCTTTTATCATCTGTATTCTATCTTTTATATCCCGTCTTCTATCTTCTGTCTTCTATCTTTTATCTTCTATCTTCGATCTTTCATCATCTGTCTTCTATCTTTTAAATTCCGTCTTCTATCTTTTATCTTCTGTCTTTTAGCCTCTGTCTTCTGTCTTCCATCTTTTATCTTTTATCTTCTGTCTTTTATCGTCTGTCTTTTAACATCTGTCTTCTATCTTCTGTCTCCTGTCTTTTATCGTCTGTCTTTCAACATCTGTCTTCTATCTTCTGTCTTTCATCTTCTGTCTTTTATCATCTGTCTTTTATCTTCTGTCTTCTATCTTTTATCTTCTGTCTTTGATCTTTCATCATCTGTCTTTCATCTTCTGTCATTTATCTTCTGTCTTCTGTTTTATATCTTGTGTCTCCCATCCATCTATCTATATTCTGAAGTTTTACTGCTAGCTTCAGCTTCATGTAGTAACCCATAACGTATGTTACATAAAAATTAACGTTCCATCGTTAAATCGATGTGAAATCAAACAAACCGCCTCTGAAATGGTTCCTAAGGTTCTCGAAATACCCAAAAACATAACATCTATCGTTACTTATTCACGCATCAACTGATAATAACAAACATCAGATATTGCGTCTTTTACCAGAACACGACCGTCAAACAGTTGAAGATCAAAGTTCCCTTCTTACCCTTAGAGTTCTTCCCGTTTCCGTCCATCAGTATAACCCACGGATATACCTGGTCGTTTTCTACCGAGTATACCATGCCTGTACGATCGTCGACGGCGAGTAGTTTCCCATCGAAGGTAACAAGCTCAGATAATTCCATGCCTCTGCCTTTCATAGCCAGCGAGGACTTCAGTACAATGTCTTTATCGTCCCATTCGACCGATACGAAGCTGCTCTGCTCCCTCCAGATCAGCGTTCCCTTCTTCATAATACTGATCCAGGTGTGTGGATCCTCGGGGCTCTTCGAGGCCTGATCCAGGTCGCTGATTATCGCTATTCGGAACGATTTACCAGTCTTCGATCTCACAGGGGTCGTGATCGGATACGTCCTGTTGTACTTGTAGTAGTGGCACGAAGGGGAGGCGTCGTAGTGAGGCCGCCTGGACGAGAGCAGCCCCCACATGGCTGGGTAGACGTAAAACACCGCAGAGACTGTCACAACGATCATAAATATCGCAAGGAACTGTCTCTGGATGTGGAACGTGCTGTTACCGACCCTGTAGACGTGAGGGTTGCGCAGCGCCTGACGCCAGTCGCGCAGCGACTTCATACCGCGATTCTCTTTCCTTATCAGATCCCCCTTCTCGAAGTTATCTAACATTTTCTTCCGTCTCTTTCTGATTATTGTCTCGAAATTTTGACGCGGAAATGTTCCTGACATCGACGATATTCATTATTTATATTCGTTTATTTATATCAACGGCGAAACACTAGCACCATCTCATCGAAGGCATTTTTAGGTTAGGTTAGGTTAGGTTATGTTTCGATCGCTTTTGGAGGGAGATCGACACCGTCGATTAGTTTTGTTCTTTTTATTTAGACACTCGCTGCTTCTCGGTTCGTTCGACGCCTTAACGGCTTCTTTTGTCGGTTTTGAGCCGATTTTTGAATTATCGTTGACGCGGCAGGCTGACTGATCGTCGGGTATGCCTGCTATGCCAGATGGTAATATGGTATGACAGCCGACAGGCGAGGCGACTGTGACGGCAGACGTCAAACCATAATCGATCTTTTTTAGGAACGATTGTTGCAATCAGGGTGCGTTCGTGAAATCTCGGATCTTCCCGCGGTTTTTAGCCAATTAGATTGCAGGACTGAGAATAACGGGCCAATAGCGAGTCCCGCAGGCTTTCAGAACGCGGCTTCGGTGTCGATGTGAAGAGTATCGAACACAGTTTGAATTTGAATCACATTTGGACGTCTAAAAGTGGTCCTAAAATTCCACGTTATAGGGGGCGCTGCGAACAGCCGAGAACCGTAAGATTCCGGCGAGCGGCAAAATTTGAATATCATTTGTGACGAGAATGTAGAATTCGAACTGCACACGTACTAAAAAGAATATATCATTTCTTCGATATTACTCTGACCACGTAACTACGTTCAGATGAGGATTTTATGTACTCTGATAAAGATCGAAAATTCTAAGTCTAAAATATTTTACCACCAGGGTCATCCGCGTCTCTAATCGCTCAGATCCCACTTCATTAAGGTGAAATGAAAGTCACGTGACCTCGATATGATTTACACTTGGAATTTTCAAACGCTATTTTCTCAGCCAAAACACATTCGATTGATGTGAAATTGATATCAGTGACGTAGAAAAACTGAATGAAGGGCCTGCCAATCGTGGATTTTCGAAAATCGAGACGTAATAACAGTTTTTTCACAATATTGTTCTGTAATCCAAGGAAGTGCTGCCTCTCTCCACGAGGGGCAGCACCTCCTTGGGTTACAGAACAATATTGTTACACAAAATTCTGATTATGTCTTTCGATATTCGAAAATCCACGATTGGCCGGCCCTTCATTCAGTTTTTCTACGTCACTGATATCAATTATCAGTAAATCATATCGAGGTCAGGTGACTTTCATTTCACCTTAAATTGAGGAACAATATCATGAATTTGATAAGAAGTTTGATATTCAAAAAGTTAGATACAATGAAGCTTAGGTATTTTTTTTTATCCCATTTCATTGTTTTCGGACTCAAGTCGTTCATTGACCTAATCCTGAGATCCAAGAAGGTAGACATTAGGAAAAATGATTCGTTTCGTTGAAAAACTACCCAAGATTTAGTATTATTATTATTATTATTATTATTATTTGTTAAGGGGAATAAAACCAAACAGCGATAAGAAGTGATCGTTTGACCCGTTTATTGTACAGGCCTGAATCTCAACCATAGATTAGATATCCTGGATACCACGGAAACCGCCGACAGTCTTTTGTACTCGATGAATGATTCTTAAGTGTTAATTATCCGACTTTGTTTGTTAGAATGTTCGAAACTTCCGGTTTCTATCTCTCGCAGGGTTCGGCTTGGAGCTCGAGAGACTGGCCGAAAGCCCGTTGCGAAAAGACAAGGTTTTAGCTCTTTGTACATTCTCTATTCTCGTCATCACTCGGGGCGATGATTATTTGTCAGTTTTCTCTTGTCTCTGGCTCCTCGTCGTACGCAGCCATTATCTTCTCCATCACCTCCCACAGCTTTTCTCTCGTCAGATCTTTGTAGAAGACCTGGATAAACAACAATGACAATGAACGATAGAAGAATCCTTTATCCTTTTTCTCACTCACGTTGAACCAAGGCTGCTGGTCGCACTCGTCCATCAATGGAACGACCACTCCGTATATTTGGAGCGTGAGATTGATGCAGGCAATCGCGATCAGGTTCGGCGCGTAGTCGAGAACTGCTGTTGAATGATGGAAATCCTGTAACAGAGCCATGCTCGTTCTCGCCACGGGGTATTTCGACCATTCCTCTTCCCCAAACCAGGCTTGCAGGGACCTCAGATAGTGGAGCATGAACTGGAAGACAATATTCAGTTACTTGATTATGTCTGATCAGGCTAGTTTTTCGGAATTTATTTCCAGTATCAACGATTATTTTCAAAAGTTAAAATCTCTTGGATTTCTGGAAATCATTGAATCCTCATAATCTCACGTATAGATTGAGAACCAACCCTGTGCGGATGTTCCGGAGTGACTTGGAACTTGAGCATCCTCATAATGAGTAGTTCCGCCTGAACAATAGCATCCCTCATGCTCCAGTACTGATCTCCCAATTCCAAAGGCTGAGATCCTCTGTGTAAAGTGTTATGAGCCACGTTCATAACGTCTCTGACTTTCAGAGGATTGTCCTTTACTTTTCCGGCCAGGTAGATGCAGGTGGCCGCGATCAGCTGCACCAAACAAAAAATAACAATTACTCATGCCATTGAATTGGGGGCCATTCAACAAATACGTTCGCCTTTGGGGGGGAGTCAAGGTTCGTGTAACGTTACAAGTCATGGGGTGGGGGAGTCAAGGTTCGTGTAACGTTACAAGTCATGGGGTGGGGGAGTCAAGGTTCGTGTAACGTTACAAGTCATGGGGTGGGGGAGTCAAGGTTCGTGTAACGTTACAAATCATGGGGGGGGGGAATGTGACGTTTGGTTTTTGTATAGAGAATTCGTGTTTTCGCACAAGAATTTCGTGAGTTGTGCCAAATCCTCCAACGAATTGTTATATGGGGGTGGGGGGTCTAAAATTGTCCAAAAAAGCGAACGTTGTTGAGTGGCCCCTTGGTCAGAGTCTCGACTGGACTCACGTAACAGTCGTAGCCCTCCTGATCAGCTTCTCTGAAAAACCTGTGGTACAAGGTGGCCGCAGTCGCGGTGGTCAAGGGATGGGAGTCGAGCTTGAAGCCTGAAAGTATTTATTAATTTGTAGCTTCGACGAGAGTTTTTTATTCCCTGTATACGTAGATGCCGAACGTTGCGATACTCACTGCATTCGAAGATGAATCTAGCGGCGGTGAAGCTGTCGTTCGCCTTGGTGTAATCGACAGTTAGGCTTTTTTGCAAAGTATTTCTCTTCTCTCTTTGCATCGCCAGGACGTCTATCACATCTTTCATCTTCGAACTGGATTTCAAATGCTAGTTATTTTTTAAATTACGTTAGGTTAGGCCAGGTCAGGTTAGTTAAGGTTAGTTAGAATTACATAATAACAACTATTTTTTCTTTTTCTCTTTCTACGTCACAAATTAAATAATCTATTCGGTTAGGTTAGGTTATAATTCTAAGAATTATTCAATTTAGGTTAGAATTTAAGTCATTTTTTTCAAGTTTAAGGTTAGAATGCATGAAAATTCTTCAGGTTAGGTTGGAATTCAAATCATTCTTCAATTTAGGTTAGAATTTGAGTTTTTCTTTTCAAGTTTGAGGTTAGAATGCAAGAAAATTCTTTAGGTTACGTTAGAACGAAGAATTATCTAATTTAGGTTAGAATTTGCGGTTTTTTTTTCAAGTTTGAGGTTAGAACACAAGAAAATTCTTTAGGTTAGGGTAAAATTCGAATAATTTTCCAACGTTAGGTTAGAATCCGAGTTTTCTATTCAGGTTAGGTTACGTTATGCGAGAACGTCAAAAATTATACTTTCAATTATTTCTCAACAGCGCACAACCTTGTGTATCGCGTATCTCAATTGCAGGTTAGATTATCGATTTCTGTGTAACTACAGCCAAGAATAACCTCCGAGTCTGATGAAATAATTTGATCCGGTTTTAAATTTCTCACCTCAAAGTTTCGCCGCTGGTCGGTTCAGTTGGGTTCATAGTTTTGTATCTTCAGGTGTTTTTTGTTGTTTTTCTCGTTTCTTTTCACATCAAATCGACAACAATATCAACGAGACACCGATTCCTAATTATTTTGTTTATGTACTTGGTAGACTTGGCAGTACTAGTACTTGGCCAACCACCAAGGAGATATTCTTATAGAGAGGAAACCATGGGCTATCTTTCGTGCGCTGACAGCAGTTCTCTGTTTCAGCTACCGAGCGTGGAGGTCGATCCTTCAATGACGAGTAGATCGAGATACATTTTTGCTAAATACAGTCAGCAACGAAATTAACGAAGAAAAATGACATTGAAAAATTAGTCATTTTGGCAGATGACTCACAGCTCCTGTGGTCTTCGAAAGTAGCCGATATCCGACCAAAACTTACATATATCTAAAACCGATCGTAGCGATAGAAAATACTGAGGTAAATGCTCAGAAAAATCAAGGGACTCGGTAGAGTCTCGAGGCAAGTACATTGAAAACAAAAAAATTTTATGGGCCTCAAAGAGTCTGTATACCTGAGTAGTTTAGTTCCGGAGAGACTATTTCGTGGACAGGCTATTGATATATTGATTGATATATCGACGGGTCCTGAGGAAGCAGAGGTATCTCGGTGGGCAATCTAGAGCGGACGTAACTTGGAATACGCTCCGAGAGGAGTATAAAGGTCCGTAACACTTCATACACAGTTTTCTGAGTTACGTTTCAGTTCTGGGGTGCGATTGTGTAACTTTTAAGCGACGGTGCTAACTCCGGTTGCCATGGTAAATGAACGACAGTCAACAAAATATTTTATTATAACCATGGCAACCGGAGTTAGCACCGTCGCTTAAAAGTTACACAATCGCACCCCTGGACTGTCCGCCGAACATGTCCGTTCCCTCAGGCCTTGACGATATGATCGATTGTTCAACCGCGTTGGCTATAGTTATCGCACGCCCACCTCTAGCTCTGTGAAGAAAATGTGTACGTTGCGCTGTGCTCCGGGGGTTTGCTTCGATGACTCAGCTGCCAATGTACATATGGCGGCACAGTCATTAGACTACCGGAGTTAGGATAGTTACACGACTCGAAATCATCGGCTTCTAAGAATACCTTTGTGAACCGGATGGAACGGACGAATCTTGTCATGCAATTTATAACAGGAGTACTATCTCGGAAGACTTTATTGAGTGAATACCGATGATTATTTATACACTGATTTTCAGATTTTCTTACTGTGAACATTTTTTAAAATTTCATTCATTAATTTGTAATGAGCAGTGACTGTAACCCTGCCTGTAAGTAACTCCGCTGCTGCTGCTGGATGAGAAGGGAGGAGGGCCGCGCACAGGGTTCCACGGTGCGAATATTTACTGTGAATGATTTTGACGGATCAATTTATACAACCCAATACGGGTTAATATTTCACGTCTGCCCCTAAGTAAAAGTCAGAGTTACAGAAATCAAGTGGACATACATTTACGCGTTCTCATCAACATTTCCGACAATATCTAGCGTTTTATAACAGAAAATTCAAGATTTTTCACCGTCTATCCAATGAGATATACTCAATAGAAATAATCGGTCAGAAAAATACTGAAAGAATCGGTCAGAAAAATGGAATAGCCTACCGCCAGCCGTCAGATCGGCTCCTTCACTTGATGTGTTTAAAGCTAGACTCTATTCTCACCTGCTTACCGAGGATTCACTCACTTCTGCAGATGCCACCTGACGGTTTGCATGAGATATCAGTAATAATTATAATTTTCTTGCGTCTTAGTTTTACTTCTCGTTGTAAATTTTCTGTATACCTCTATAATTCATTGTCACGTTCTGAAGTTTTGTTTTATCCTTCGTTTGATATTTTAGTTTACAATATTTGTACCTTTTCTATTCTGAGCTTGCTGTATTCTTAAGTCTCTTGGCATATTGCTAAGCATTTTTACTTCTAAGGCGTCTTTTTGTGTTTTTCTTAGTTCATATTTCATATATCTTATTATATTATACATCTTACATATATTCTACATCTTAGCATATATGTTACCATTTCGTTAACTTATATTCGTATTGTATCTTGTTGAACGCTTATTTATATTTATATTGTTGCTGATCGCACTGTTTTCCTTTGCCCTACGGTCCACATTGGACTACGGCATAATAAACGACTTCTACTACTACTACTTTCCGTGCAGGTGTGGTGAAAAAAAATATACAAAAAGTAGTGATATCCCCAAAAAAGCACCTCTGGTACAAAAACCTTTCGCCAAGTACATTAATGTGGTCCACCCACAAAATTTACCAACAAAATCTGTCTTCAAAAATACCCACCAACAAAAATTCGTCTTCCACAAAAAGTCTTCTAAAAATTCATTTTCAACAAAAGTCCTTCAAAAAAATCTCTGTAAATGGATTGATATCAAATACAAGTACCAAGTACAAAAAAAAAGAAAAATCAAACCACATAACGTTGTGCTCTTTCGCTCGCTACGCTCGCTCACTCGATTGGGTTTTCATAATTTGTGCGGAGAAAAATTGGGAGCATGAGTTTAGAGAAGAGAAAATTTTCGAAAGAAAAAATTGAGGGAGTGGTACTTGGCGGGTCTTCATAGCGAGACGAAAAAATGTGACTTGTAGACCTCAGTGGTCACTTCCGCTCACTCACACCTGGCCCGCAAGTACCACTCCCTCAATTTTTTCTTTTGAAAATTTTCTCTTCTCTAAACTCATGCTCCCAATTTTTCTCCTCACAAATTATGAAAACCCAATCGAGTGAGCGAGCGTAGCGAGCGAAAGAGCACAACGTTATATGGTTTGATCGTAATATTCCTCACAGTATTTTGAATTTAAACATGCTTAGCGAGCGACGTTACTTTAAACGTAAACTTAATTGGCATAGCCTCGGAAGAAGAACAGTATGCCTTGCAAATTTCATCCAAATCGGTTTAGCGGTCCGAACGGAATCAAACTTTTCACGCAGGTGTTGCAAATAAAAGAACCTTTTCGCATGTCACGTGACTCGGAAGGAAAAAGTAATCGTTTTTATAAGGGCCTCTGAATGTCTTTATTCTTTTGTATTCGGAATCTGTGTTAGGAAATGGAAAACTTATACGATACAGCGAATGAATATTTTCGAAATTGATTTTTATTGCTCACGATCTTATGCAGCTATGAATTATTGTCACTGGTATATACATATTCAGTAATCAATTGGAAGACGTACTGGAAGAAAGTGGTAGTCTCTCGTACAGCAAATGATCTCCGTTCTTCCACAAAAAGTTCTTCAGATTAGCACAAGCGGTTCCGAATATTCCGCTCCGCGATAGCTGCTAAGAAGTGGCCTGCGAATAGATTCACCAAAATTAGTGAATAAATATATTCAGCATCTTCGTATCAGGTGCCTGTCGATGACACTCACCAATAGTCTCTTCCGTTGCTTCGGTTCAGCTGGACTGGCATGGGGTTTATAAGTATAAAGCTCTCGTACCTGAGAAAGTGAAATTACGATTTAATGGCAATTACCAGAACACATTGAAAGTATACTATTTCTTCATACCTCGGTCGAAAGTACGTACTTCCGGCATCGGTATCGAAGCAGAAAGCCTAACTTTCATGCATTGGTAGAACTACACGCACGCCCTCTGTGACAGCGGGAGCGAAAACTTACTCGCACACACCGATACCCGATATACGAGACGCCCGCTTCGAGTTTTGTCACTTATTGTTAGTCACCCAAAAATAATTCAAGACTGGATGAATTATATATCAATCGACGCGGAAAAATCCCCCGAACAGCATATCAAAAACGAGACAATGTCTCTAGACAGTAAATTGTTGAAATTAATAAAAAACTATCAATATTTTGGGCAGTACCGCCAAAATCATGCACTGTTCCAATGTCACTTGTCGGATTGGAAAAACAAAAATACCACGTTGTAGGGGAGAAAATCATCTACAAATTCGAAGTGGGAACCGATATTGTAAGACCTATAGTTTCCACGTTATTAATTTTGCAAGAGTTTTCTGACAAAACTACGCCTAACATCAGCTTGTCCGCTCGGCTCGCTTCGGTCCGTTCCACGCTGCGCGGGAACCACGATATATAGTTTGGGAGATTTTTTCACATCGATTGATATATAATTCATCCAGTCTGTAATTATTTTTGGGTCAAAGGCTAGATTGACTAGACTATTCTGCAGCCAGCCAGAATGGCAAACTTCTGTTACTCTCGCTCTCGACGTTACTCTCGCTTGAGATATAACCTCAAAACCGGCTTGGACGTTTCATTCGATCTATTTGATGCCTGCCCCCGACCAGCAGCACTCGCTTCGCTCGTGCCTGCAATGTCGGGCAGGCATCAACACTTGTTAAAACGTATAAATCGGTATAAAAATTCAATTAGTCAGCGTACTTTCGACCGGGCATGAAGAAAAATAGTATACACCACGCGGGCAGAAGATTGAAAGCCCTGAACTGCGCGATATGATGCCCTCGGCTTCGCCTCGGGCATCATCACGCGCAGTGCAGGAATTTTCAACTTTCGGCCCTTGTAGTGTAATATACTAATTAACGATCTGTCACTCGTGACCCTGCTTCATTCTAGTCCTACGTTAATAGTCTTAAGGGTAGTTCTCGTATCCCGGAGCACATGGTGCGTGGTGGCGTCCAACTTGAAGATCCTGCGAGTATCGTTAATGCATTTGCCAGCTTTTTTAGTAGTGTGTTTTGTGGGCCGGATCGGCCTACCGCTTCCTCAACGTCGACCCCAATTCCTTCTGCCTCCGTTGGTAATGCTACTTTTGTAATTTCTGAGGATAAAGTCTTGCGGGCTCTCAAATCCCTTAAAGCGAAGCTGTCAGCCGGTACTGACCAGATTCCCAATTTAGTTGTACGGGACTGTGCTTTCGCTTTTGTGAAGCTTTTGTGCTTCCTTTTTAATCTTTCTCTGCGTTGTGGTGTTTTTCCTGATTTATGGAAATCTGCGAGAATCTGCCCTGTGCATAAGAGTGGGGATGCCGCGCAGATAAGTAATTACAGACCTATTGCAGTTATTTCGACCTTTGCCAAAGCTTTTGAGTCGTGTCTTTACTCGTACATCTTCCGGAGTGTTTCTGCATTTATCACCCCTTTGCAGCATAGGTTTTTTCCTGGTCGTTCCACGCTTACTAACTTGGCTCTGCTATCGCGCACTGTGTGTTCCGCAATTGATGGGAGGGATCAGGTTGATGTGGTCTACACTGACTTTTCCAAGGCCTTCGATAGGATCCATCATGGTATTTTGTTGGATAAACTAAGCAAATATGGGTTGCATGATGACCTTATCGCTCTTCTGGCTTCCTATCTTCGAGATCGCCAACACTATGTAGTTTCGTGGATTTAGGTCTGATCCATTTGTGCCCACCTCAGGGGTTCCACAGGGCTCTAGCCTTAGTCCGCTACTCTTTAATGTATTTATTAATGACATCGTGCAATGTCTCAGCTCTGATGCCCTATTGTATGCTGATGACCTTAAGGTTTTTTGTGTTGTCCGTTCCCACCTTGATTGTGTGATCCTCCAGCGGGATCTAGACAGTTTATCTGCGTGGTGTGTCCGCAACCATTTGCCACTCAACATTGGCAAATGCAAAACCATGTCTTTCTATCGAGGTTGTGATCCTATTCTTTTTGATTATCGGCTGCATGGGTCCACCCTATCCAGGGTCCGCTCTGTCACGGACCTTGGAGTCACCTTTGATTCCGAATTTCGCTTCAGCGAACACATAACACAAATGGTTGCGGCTGCCACAAGGATGCTTGGCTTTCTGTTCCGTATCTGCCGGGATTTTAAGAATCCCGTAGCCATAACCACGCTCTACTTCGCTTTCGTCCGGTCGAAGCTTGAATATTGTTCGTTAATTTGATACCCGCAACTTGCAAAGGATATCAAGCTTGTTGAAGGTGTTCAGAGGAAATTTCTTAAATATTTAGGGTTTAAGGCAGATTCTGTATATCCCGCTCGAGGAATCGATGAGGTGGTTCTTTGTTCTAGATTTAATATGCCATTACTAGCAACGAGGCGTGACGTAGCTGCCGTTTCGTTTGCGATTAAAATTTTGACTGATGACATTGATTGATCTCACCAACTGAGTGTCTTACCTTTTCACGTACCTCGTCTCGCAGCATGTATTCTTTTATTTAGATAATGGCCGTAGCAGCATCGCTAACCGCTGCCCAATATATGTTGCGTGTCTTAATTTTAACAAAGTATCTGGCGTCTGTGATTCAGGACACATGAGTCTAACCACCATCCTCAACAAGTCTCGGACCTTACTTTTTGATTTTACCCCGCAATAGCCTTCTGCTGAGCATCCACAATCTATACCTTTTTATTCGATAGGCTAAGTTCTTCATTTCTATCTTTAGTGTTTTAATTTCTCTTTTGTTCTGATTATGTATATCTTAGAAGAATATGTCATGTGATATTTGTATACCCTGCCTTGGGTTCGCCTGTTGGGCTATGATTTCTAAATCAATGAATAAATAAATTAATAAATAATTTAAGAAATCATCATATTTTAGTTGATGTTGGAAATAATATAAAAAGTCAAAATATTCAGGATCGTAGTTTAGCAGTACTAAACTGGTGGAGGTGGTACAATTAAAATCAGGGATCGAATGTTGAGTATCAAATACGTTTGCCTATCTGGAGGCTGAGGAAATAGTTCAATTTATGAAAGCCTCATTGGAATTTGGTTTGTAGCAAACGATAGATCTCAGTATGACACTTATATTTCTAATATGGTACGATTGTTTCCAACTTACTACGGGCAAGCAAAGCAGCATCAACAATCCTATGGACTTCGATCTTGATTTCGTCGATTTCTTCAATAATTCTGTTCACAGCATCTCTGATCTGATCGCTGGTATCTGGAAATTAAAAGATACCTCAATAATTTGGACAATTTTCAAGTGTTAATTGAGGCGCGATATTCTAGATGGGCACAATCGTCTTCAACTCACGTCCGGCTGTCGTTTCAGTTCTTTCCCTATAGGCCATCATTTTGTCTCTTACTGGGGTGACAAATTCTGAAATGGGAACACAGAGGTTATGATCAAGTCGTCTTCGACTCTCACTCAGTTCTAACAACAGCCCGGTGAAAATCAAGTTAGGCTTGATGTATTTTTCGAATGAGTGTCACTTACTCGCGAATTGGTCATTAACTTCTGCTTTGGTGTCTGAAAATAAAATAGGCGTATCATGACAGAGTGGAAATTCACCAATTGACGCATGATATAATGGCAATAAGTGAAAAAAATAATGAAATATGAAGAATCAAAATAGAAAATCTCGGTCAATGAAAACAGTTTCTCGACTTCACCCTGATATGTAAAGCGAACAGTAGATCACAAAAACATTTTTCAAGCGTAAAAGTCGTCTTCAACTCACCCGCGTAACCCTCTAGGATAAAAGTTACAGCGGTTGAGAGATAGCCTCCGGATCGAACCAAAGCATCTGAAATAGAAATAGAGAGGTCCTGAATATCAAACGGAATGATTTTCCAGAATACGGAGACAAAGACAATTCGAGCGTTTTGGTAGACGTATAAATTGGTCAAGTAAGTGTATCCACTTATCACTTACAAACGTGTGCGTTGGTCAGCTCGGAATGGCCATCTGCAAAATAAAATAGGTACATCATGACACTATTGTACTTTGTCCATATTCGACGCATGTCTTAGTAGCTATGACTTGAATATCTTCATTGGGTGACATTGTTTTGAACTTACGGGCGCGCAACTGTGTAACATTACCCGCAAGTACTCTCAGTCGGCCTTGGACACTATTCACGGCAGCTGAAATTTAAGTAAAGAGGACTGTGTTTAAGTCGTCATTCCGCGGAGCTCGACTCGCTGGAGCTAAATTCGAACAAAAAGTGAATATCTGTGATTAACGAGAATCTCTGTATCTTTAACTTACATCTGACGGCAGCCTCGGGTGGGGTGACTCCTGAAACAAAAATCAGGATATCATGACGATACTCGACGAATCGAGTGGAACCTGACATGTTGAAAATGGTTTGAACATTCCGTGTAGCATAAAATTTAGAGAATAAAATGGTTCCAAACAAAGAGCATAACGTTCAAAAAACACATTTTATCTATATCGTGATGACGTACGCATAGTTTTTATTTTTAACGATTCAATTAATCTTACCACCTGCAGAACACATGTGTCTAATGGCATAAGGTCGTAAGCGCCAAAAACGCGATTTTGGGGGCAAAAGGTCGTATATTTTTTTTTTCACGCCATTCGCTCTGAAAACGGCCAAAACGTATATAGATCAATTGAAATTACGAGATCGAAAAATGTAAGTGCAAAAGGTCGTTAGTTGGGCGGATACGTCGTTCTTTCATTACAATTTTTAAGGAAAAATAAAAAACAATGTAAAGGCAAAACGGCGTAAGCGCTATTTTGATTTTTTTCAATTTTTCATGATTTTTCCAAGTAGTTGTAAAAACGAGTAGAACGCAAAGATAAATTGAAATAACGACCATTTAAAAAAATTCGATAAAAAATATTGGTACTTAAAAGCAGAAGGTCGTATCCGCCCAACTTACGACCTATTGCACTTACATTTTTCGATCTCGTAATTTCAATTGATCTATATACGTTTTGGCCGTTTTCAGAGCGAATGGCGTGAAAAAAAAAATTATACGACTTTATGCCATTATAAACAGCAAAACGTCGTATAATGGCGCTTACGTCCTAATGTCATTAGACACGCGATATTTCGTGACACAACACTTCAAAAGTTGATAGCTCTTGATATACATGAGTTCGACGAATGGTCGATTTTCCACTTCGGTACCATTTTACGGTTTTAAATTTTACTTTCTGTGATACTAAAATGTAGGTATAACAAAATAAGTACGCCGTTAAATATTTCGTGACACAACACTTCAAAAGTTGATTGCTCTTGATATACATAATTTCGACGAATGGTCGATTTTCCACTTCAGTACCATTTTACGGTTTTAAATTTTACTTCCTGTGATACTCAAATGTAGGCATAACGATTCGATAAGTCTGCAGAATAATTACTGCAAAATAAGTATACTGTTAAATATTTCGAGACACAATACTTGAAAAATTGATTGCTTTCGATATACGTCCATGAGTTCCAGATTGGCTGTTGGAATTGAAATCAATAATTCAAATATTCTCAGTTTGAATATTGTATCCTTGTTGTATCGAGAATATTTTATTGCAAAAATATTTGTTTACGTTTATCTACAGAACAGGTTTTTTTCACCTGTTGATGATGTGTGTGAATAATTGTAATGCTGACGTGGAAGCTATCGAACCACTTGACTCTCAGTTAGTTTTTTTTTTCCGTTATTCTCACTTATATGTATGTATTTTTCAGCGTACCCGATTGAAATAAGTATAAGTGAGGTTTCATTGTATTGGAAAATAGAACGTTCGAGCATGTGCTATTGGTCTGTAACTTACCGCTGATAATACCCACGCACACCAATGAGGCGATAAGAAGACAGACGATCTTGTTCATGTTGAAGGTAGCCATGACTTACTTCGTGTCTGGTTAGAATTCGTCCGATCCGTCGTATTTATACATAGCAGGAGACCCCCTACCACGTCGATAACTTAACGTAGGCGATGAACAAAACATTGGTAACGTATGTCGCGTGTCTAATGACATAATGACGTAAGCGCCATTATACGACCTTTTGCTGTTGATAATGGCATAAATTCGTATAATTTTTTTTTCACGCCAATCGCTCTGAAAACGTTCGAAACGTGTAGATCAATTGAAATTACGAGATCGAAAAATGTAAGTGCAAAAGATCGTAAGTTTGGCGGATACGACCTTCTGCTTTTAACTGCGATTTCTTTTATCGAATTTTTCGAAACGACGTCGATTTCGATGTTTCTTCGCGTTACACGAGTTTTTACAGCTATTTGGAGAAATCATGAAAAAATTTAAAAAAAATCAAAATGGCGCTTACGATCTTCTGCTTTTAACTACCAATATTTTTCATCGAAATTTTTGTAATGGTCGTTCTTTCAATTTATTTTTGCGTTTTACGAGTTTTTACAACTATTTGGAAAAATCATGAAAAATTGAAAAAAATCAAAATGGCGCTTACGACGTTTTGCCTTTACGTTGTTTTTTATTTTTCCTTAAAAATTGTAATGAAAGAACGACGTATCCGCCAAACTTATGACCTTTTGCACTTACATTTTTCGATCTCGTAATTTTAATTGACCTATACTGTAACAATACTTTTGTTTGTGTAATTTAATCATTTGAGTTTACATTAGGGCTACTGAAGCAGGTGTCGAATCCATTACCTATTTGCAAATTATTTTATCAATTGTGATGTAAGGATGAGTAACCACCGGATTGGTGCTTAGACCCGTAGATAGTTACTCATTGGAATAGGTAAGGTTGGGATGCAGCAGGTAGAAGCAAACAAAGCAGTTTTAGGTTTAGTATAAAATTTGGAAGTGAAGTATTATTTACAGTGATTTGAAATGATTCTTAAATGAGTTTATTTATATCTTCATATTTCGGATATTAGGTTTTTACCGGAACCTCTGAGAGGGTAGGTAATGCCTGCCTTCCTGTATTTTTTTTTTTTTTTTAACCATACAGTTAAAGGTTAAACAATCCTGCCTTCCTGTATATGATTTTGGAATGAAATTGATTATTGATTTCAAGTCTCGAGTTAATTAATTAGACTTGTCTCTATTTGGGGATTGGGTTTTTTTTTTTTTTTTTAGACCATATAGTTATGGGTTGAACAACCCATGTACCAAATACACTCTGATGTCTCTATAGCAGTCTCTTTTCACTACGACTTGAGCACTTGAACACTGTTACCTTGTCATAAAGGATTCTTGCTCTTTACTCAAGCTCTAGTTTATGAAGATTTTGCTTTTAATTATGTGAAGTTAGGTTGAATCTTCTGGGACTTTCGCGCTTGTGTGGACAGTTTCCCGATACTGTGTTCGCGTTAAATTTTTTTTTTTTTTTTTTTTTTTTTTTTAAGGTATTATGTGTGTCAGCTCAGGGTTATATTCGAGAGGGAGCGCTGTGAAACTGAATGTTCTTCTTTCTTCTGTTTCTCTCTTCTTTTCTGTTGGGATGGGCGGCCCTCTACTACTCCGCGTTCCTTCTCGTGGCCGTGTTCCGAATTTCGTGATATATTTGGGACAACACAAGGGATGGGTAGACAACAACAGCTACTAGAACATATATATTTAATTTTCATTAGTAACCTAAAATTAACTCCTTTCAATACTTATCTAATTATACTAATACTACTATTGATATTTACCCCCCACCTCTTTTTTTTTTTTCCCAACTTAGTTAATTAAGATATTATAAATTTTAACCCTGCTTTTCTTATTTCTATATGTTGAACCTTCTACCTATATTACCCTAATTATAACAATTAATTACTAACTTAGTTAATTAGGTTATTATAAATTTTAACCCTGCTTTTATTATTTTTATATACTTCTGCCTATATTGCCCTAATTATAACTATTAATTACTAAAGACTTTTTTTTCCTTCCCCTCCTATATAACTTACATTACTATAGATTTACTTATTTCTATACAATGAACCAACTACCTGTAATAGCCTGATTATTACTTCAGCATTTACTTTAGTTTAACTTTAAATTACTATCTTATTTATAATAAAAAAGGAGACAAGTCGGAGTAAAGAATCCATTTCCCCCTCAATGGCCAACCTATCGACCGGAGAGTCAAAAACTATCCCCTTTTTTTCCAAATAATCCACCACTGGCCCCCTATTATTTCGATATTTCAAACAAAACCACAATATGTGTTCAACAGTCTCCGGATCCTCCCCACAATCGCACAAGTCATCCTCCAGGATCGTCATTCTTTTTAGGTGCGACTTGGATCTATTGTGATTTGATCTAAGTCTGTTAATAATACCAATTCTCACTCTGTCCAGTCCAAAACCCCTGAACCAGGGGACCGGAAGAAATTCTTTGGAATACAAATTAAATCTATAGCCTCTCCCATTAGGCCCCTGGGCATACCCCTTAATCCATTCCCTGGTGTGCCTTACCCCTTTGCTTTTCAAAATGGATTTGAAATCACCATAGTGAATTTTTTTCAGCTCTACAACCTCCTTCCTGCTAGCCTGCTTCGCCAGCTGATCCGCTTTTTCGTTGCCTGGGATGCCACAGTGGGCCGGGATCCACACAACCGATATATCTCTGGCCCTCAGTTTTTCTTGTGACACTATTTGTCTGATTGATGCTACCGAGCCATTCATCTTTGAATCTAATCCCTCTCGGCTCAGCTTCAAGACTGAACTGAGCGAATCTGTACAAATAGCTACGTCTCCAGGGATTTTTTGGTCTAATACCAGAATTAAAGCCTGCAAAATAGCTTTTAATTCCGTGTTGTATATTGAATTTTTAACATTAACTGAAATTTCTTTGGCTAAATGAGGATAGATTTCTGGGAATATCCCCAACCCACTCCTTTTCCGTTCGTTGTCCAATGATCCGTCCGTGAAAATTATTTTGTGACGAGGATATTTCTGTCTGACAAGTTGTCCGAATTTACTAGGATCACCCTTTGGGGGTTTCAACTTTTGCCCCATCTCTATGTCAGTGTGATCCTTTATGAAAAGAGCATTATAACCAATACGAAAAGTCTCCAGAACACTACTCCTCTCCAAGTCACAAATATCCCCTTCCAACTCCTCCCATAGGCGGTAAATCATACAATCTTTATCAGGAACATCCTTCGAGTGTGGGAGGTTTTTAAGAGCTTTTATTTTCTTCAATCTGCCTTCTATCAAGTTATTTTTGTAGCTAAGTTTTTTTACCAGGTACCTACTCCCCAGTTCTTCAATTCTTTCTTTCAAATTGATACACCCGCTAAGGTGTATTAGCGTGTTAATTGGAGTGGTGATCATGCAGCCTATACAGGATCTGAGTGCTGTGTTTTGGATGACATTTAGTTTTTGAATACTCCCTTGGCTTGGGTAATTTATTACAAATCCGGCCCAATCCAGTGTTGGTCTGATCAACCCCTTGTATATTTGTAGGAGGGTCTCAGGATGCCCCCCCCACTTAAAATTTGCCACTGACCGCAGGATGTTTAATAATTTTGATGCTTTGGATCTAACAGCGCTTAGGTGGGGATCCCAACTGAGTTTGTAATCCCAGATGACCCCAAGGTATCTGGCCTGTGGGACATTCGAAATTCTTTCCTGACCTATCGCAATGTGTTTGGAGAGGGGTCTAATCGGCTTCCTTGAGTAATTAAACAACATTAACTTGGTCTTGTCTACCGCCAAATTAAGGTGTTTGGATCCTAGTTTGCCTTTTATCAGGGTTATGCCGTTTGTTAGCGATTCTATAATTGCAGAGAGACTAGCATGAGATATACTGATTCTAAAATCGTCCGCGAACGAGGAGAACTTCGTACCCTTTGGCAGATCTTTGCATAAATCCCTTACGTAGATGTTAAAGAGCACCGGACTCAAGATAGATCCTTGAGGTAGACCCTTGTTCGTCCTTTTTGTCCCAATTAACTTGCCCTCGGCATATCCGTATACCTCTCTATCCCCAAGAATCTGATTTAGAAATTGGACTATCTTTGGCGGAACCCTCAATTTAATCAACTCCTCCACTAACTTTTCAACATTTACATTATCATAGGCTCCAGCCACATCTAAGAAGACAACGCCCGTTTTTTGTTGCTGAATTCGAGCTACATCCATGTCTAACCTGAGATCTATTAAGTTATCGTGGCAGGATCTGCCCCTTCTAAACCCGTTGAAGCAATTTGGAATTATTTTCTGTGATTCGATCCACCAAGAGAGTCTATCATTTATAATTCGTTCCAGAATTTTCAAAAAACAACTCGACATGGCTATAGGCCTATAACCTGCTCCGTCCGGTTTGGGGATAAACATGACTTTGTAACTGTGCCATGACTCTGGAGTGCCGGAAGTGTTAATAATCCAATTAAATATTTCTAACAATCTAGACAAAGATGAACTCGGTAGATTCTTAATTACTACATAACTAATATGATCCAAACCCGGGGCAGAATTGAGCCTGGCCTTTGAAACCGCCAACTCCAACTCCGCCCGAGTAATTGGCGAATTCAAAACCGATTCATGGTCATACTCATAGTCCCATTCTGTCACTCTTCCGGAGGGATTATGTCTCTCCGATATTTTTTTAAACGCTTCTTTTAATTTCGGGTCATTAGATACTAGGTTGTTCTCTCTCGATAATGGGGGATCTTTCAAGGCCCTACTCTTGAAACCCCTTAGTCCTTTCCAGATCTGCCCAATGTTCACTGATGGATTCATGGAGTTGCAGAAATGTATAAACCCATTTTTTTTTTTTCCTCTATAAGTTTTTTTGCCCTCTCCACCAATTCCTCATATTTTTCTAAATTCTCATTAGTAGAATTTTTTTTGAAGGCATCCCCCGCTTTTCTTCTTTCCTCTACCACTTTTCTACATTCCTGGTCCCACCATTCAGCAGTGGGGGGACTCCTAGGACTATCCCTATTGCCTTCCTCATCTAGCATCAATGCACCAGCCTCTTTTAATGCTGTTTTGACATTTGCAATTAAATTATCATACTCTAGCAAAAAATTATATTCATTTATTTCCTGCAAATCCCCCTCATATACTATCATCTCTTGTCTAAACTTCAACCAGTCTACTCTCTTAATTCCAATCCTATGAGAAATTTCTTTTTTATGTAAATTACCCCTATCAATTATTAAATACATCGGATAATGGTCACTCCCCATGGAATCGCTAAACACCTTCCATCTAGTGCTCAACGCTATATCTTCCGATGTCATTGTGATGTCTGGAACGCTTTTCTTTGTCAAATCAACCAATCTCCTCGTGGTGTCCCCCGTATTCTGAATTCTAAAGCCCAGATCTACCGCTATTTCAGATATCCAGTATGGGCGATTCCACGTCAACTGTGACACTCCTGTCCCTCATAGTCAGCGATTTCGATGAAATTTGGTGAACTCGTAGGTTTTGGAGGGAAACAACTTTTGGCCAAAGGATTTTGGGAAATTCGGAAAACTATAGGAGTTGCGGAGCCTGAAAATTTTCGGACGTCGATTTCTTGATAAAACATATCCCTGACACGAGTTATCGTAATCCAAATCCGTTTTAACGACTTGGCGTGGAAAACTATGAAGTTCTAAGGAAAAAATACGTCACTCATGACAAACAAATAAATTAATGTTTATTATGCAGAAAAACATTGAAAATCGTTTTTTAATCGTGTTCTCTCACTTTATAAATTATGAAAAAAAATCAAGGTATTCCTTTTGGTTTTCTCTTGGATTTCGCCCATCGAAAAGTATGGTGTCTCTTTTCGTTTGCCTATCAATAAAGGTCGAAGTCGGTCAGACGCGCGCTCTTGCCGTGCAGTGCTAGCCAGTGTTGGGCGAATTTGTAATTAATTGACTACAAATTACAAATTACAATTCGTAACGATTTCCAATTTGTAATCAAACCAAAATCCATTACTCACTACAATTGCAATTCGTAATCAAACCGAAATAAATTGCCCATTTCGATTGTAATTTGTAATTAAACTCAAATCCATCAACCATCACAATTTGAAAATATAATCAAACCGAAATGCATCAAGCATTACAAATTAAAAATGAATGGTAATTGTATTTCAGTTCAATCACAAATAAAAATTGTAATGGTTATTGTATTTCGGTTTAATTACAGTTTTCAATTGTAATGGGTAACGTATTTCGGATTGATTACAAATTACAATTGTAATGGGTAATGTATTTCAGATTGAGGGGGCAGGTCAGTGTAGGCGAACCTAAATAAGGACACAAATTATAATTTTTTTTTTTCGGTCGAAATTCTTTTTTGTCACCAACGGTTTCCACCATTGTGTGATATACTTGATGCATACTTCATATTTAAGAAAAAATCAGACTATTAAAAACTGGATAAATGGCGGCAGCGTTCCTCTCGAAACGCTGTCTTCAAAGTCTGTGGACACTGTCACTTGCACACTGTTAATGTGATGTAGAAGAAATTTGAACCGGATCATCTGCAATGTCTAAACCAGTGTTTGAAGAGCCGTTTTTTGGATACAATTTTTTTTTAGGATATTGTTAACATTTGAAGTAAAAAAAAAAAAAAAAATTTAGTACATTTCTTGACCTTTTAGGTAGCGTAACATGAAGGGAAATCAAAAATGTAAAACACCGGCTCGTCGAAGACTAGTTAAATTATTGGAGATAAACCTGTGAAAATTTGATTCCAATCAGATCAACAGTGTACAAGTGACAGTGTCCACAGACTTGGAAGACAGCGTTTCGAGAATAATGCAGCCATTCTTCCAGTTTTGAATAATCAGACTTCAAAAAAATACGAATTGTACATCAAATGTTGTACTGAACCATAGTGTTCTAACCGTTTGTGAGAAAAAAAAATTCGACCAGAGAAAAAAAATCATGAATTTTGAATTTTGACCTTATTTAGGTGCGCCTACAAGGACCTGCTTGACTTACAATTGTAATGAGTAATGGATTTTGGTTTGATTACAAATAAGAAATCGTTACGAATTGTAATTTGTAATTTGTAGTCTATTAATTCAAATTCGCCCAACACTGGCTTGCACTGCACGGCAAGAGCGCGCGTCTGACCGACTTCGACCTTTATTGATAGGCAAACGAAAAGAGACACCATAATTTTCGATGGGCGAAATCCAAGAGAAAACCAAAAGGAATACCTTGATTTTTTTTCATAATTTATAAAGTGAGAGAACACGATTAAAAAACGATTTTCAATGTTTTTCTGCATAATAAACATTAATTTATTTGTTTGTCATGAGTGACGTATTTTTTCCTTAGAACTTCATAGTTTTCCACGCCAAGTCGTTAAAACGGATTTGGATTACGATAACTCGTGTCAGGGATATGTTTTATCAAGAAATCGACGTCCGAAAATTTTCAGGCTCCGCAACTCCTATAGTTTTCCGAATTTCCGAAAATCCTTTGGCCAAAAGTTGTTTCCCTCCAAAACCTACGTGTTCACCAAATTTCATCGAAATCGCTGACTATGAGGGACAGGAGTGTCACAGTTGACGTGGAATCGCCCGTATCCTCTAACATTTTTCAAGTCACTACCCCAGTCTATGTGATGGGCATTCATGTCCCCAGTAATAACCACATTATTATATTTACTCATTTCCATATATAATTTCCATAAATCCGACTTTCTAATATGGACTTGGGGCGGGATATAAATGCTAAAGAGGTTATACCAAGTTTGCCCATATTCAAACTTTATCCCCATAATCTCCACACCGTCCGGGACTTGGTTGAGCGTGATCGTTGAGTACGGGATATTTTTATGGATTATCATTAGCAACCCTCCCCCTCCGTCGTTTGGAACTCTGTCTTTTCTGATATGATTAAAATCTCGAAATGATGGGAAGTACCTTGCACCATCCCGAAGTCTAGTTTCCGAAAGACACAGAATATCACAGTCCCTCAGCAGGTTCCTTATTTCATGAATTCTTTTACACATCCCATTTATATTCCAGGTAACAATCTCCATTTTTTAAGAATATCCTTATCCTATTAATCCTTATACACTATTAATTTTTTTTTTTTTTTTCCCCTTTTACCCTTTACACCCCTTAATTCAACAAAATTAATAAACCTTTATCTTTAACCTCTAATTATAATCCAATCTTTCTTAAACACTAACTAAAGGAGGAATCTCGCAACAGCCTCGGGCGTCCGAGACTGTCCAGACCACCTCCCTTGAGGCCCGTCAAGACAATTCTTGCTTCTACGTCAAGAACGCCTGACTCTGGGCAAGGAGACTAATTGTGATTAGGTCTTTCTGCAGAACTGCCCGTGGCCTCCAACGTCAGCTTCTCCTGAATATCAACCAATGTCTCCACTTCTGCCTGGATAAAGGCCTTAACTAGGTTAGAATCTTCCCCATAATTTAATTCCAGTTTAGCCTTAATATTATCAAGAGTGGCCTGTGCTGTCTGAATCCTAATTCTATCAAATTCAGCTGGAGATATTGAACTTTCCGGATTCCCAGAGAAACTCGAAGACCTTGGAATAAGGGCCAATGGTTGGTCCAAGACTATAACTTCTGTTACTGTTGGACCGGTTGCTTCACTGGTTTGCTCGTTCCCTATATCACTTTCCTCATCCTCCGAGTGTTCACCTCGGTCAAAAACTACTCTTGAATCCTTTATTTCAATATTATATCTTTGTCTGTAGATTCTTTTTGTAAGAATCTCCGCTTCCCGGAAGTTCACCCCAAGGACCGCTCTAAGCTCAACCATGTCCAAGTTAAACTTATAAATAATACAAGTATAGTCCGAAGCATAATGATTTTCCTGGCAATTTACACACCTTATCTCATTTTTAGGCACGATCGTTAAAAACGGAGTGCCTTATACATTCGCCATCGCTAAAAACGTCGGATCGAGAAAAAATTCTGAAATCATGTAGGGAGCACGTTTTGGCACCTGGGTAGTCGTTTTCGAGCATTTTCAAGAGTGGTGTATGTGACCCCCCCATTTCTTGTAAACACGGTTTCAGCCAAACCGCTGAACCGATTCTGATGAAATTTGCACTGGATACTGTTTTCAGCCTGCAGATGTGCAATTTTGTCTGTGTACTCGATCCGACTTCCGGTTCAGAAATGGCGATTGCTAACTTTGTCAATTTTGAAGATACAACAACGAGCTTTGGAATACTGTCTTTTAATCAGGAATCAAAATTTTGGAAATTTTTTAGGATTTTTCCGGCACCTGCGTCTCGGTGTCAAATCGTTGAAGTTGCTTGTAAACACGAGCTTAGTCAAACCGCTGAACCGATTTTGATGAAATTCGCACTGGATACTGTTTTCAGTCTGCAGATGTGCAATTTTGTTTGTGTACTCGATCCGACTTCCGGTTCAGAAATGGCGATTGCTAACTTTGTCAATTTTGAAGATACAATAACGAGCTTTGGAATACTGTCTTTTAATTAGGAATCAAAATTTTGGAAATTTTTTAGGATTTTTCCGGCACCTGCGTCTTGGTGTCAAATCGTTGAAGTTGCTTGTAAACACGAGCTTAGCCAAACCGCTGAACCGATTTTGATGAAATTCGCACTGGATACTGTTTTCAGTCTGTAGATGTGCAATTTTGTTTGTGTACTCGATCCGACTTCCGGTTCAGAAATGGCGATTGCTAACTTTGTCAATTTTGAAGATACAACAACGAGCTTTGGAATACTGTCTTTTAATCAGGAATCAAAATTTTGGAAATTTTTTAGGATTTTTCCGGCACCTGCGTCTCGGTGTCAAATCGTTGAAGTTGCTTGTAAACACGAGCTTAGCCAAACCGCTGAACCGATTTTGATGAAATTCGCACTGGATACTGTTTTCAGTCTGCAGATGTGCAATTTTGTTTGTGTACTCGATCCGACTTCCGGTTCAGAAATGGCGATTGCTAACTTTGTCAATTTTGAAGATACAACAACGAGCTTTGGAATACTGTCTTTTAATCAGGAATCAAAATTTTGGAAATTTTTTAGGATTTTTCCGGCACCTGCGTCTCGGTGTCAAATCGTTGAAGTTGCTTGTAAACACGAGCTTAGCCAAACCGCTGAACCGATTTTGATGAAATTCGCACTGGATACTGTTTTCAGTCTGCAGATGTGCAATTTTGTTTGTGTACTCGATCCGACTTCCGGTTCAGAAATGGCGATTGCTATCTTTGTCAATTTTGAAAATAATAGCGAGGTTTGGAATTCAGCCTTCTAATCACGAATCAAAATTTTGAAATTTTTGGGGGATTTGAACACTATTTCAAAACAAACCAGCACTCTGCGATCGTGCCTTACGCAAAAAAGCGATGAGCTTTTTGGCTAAAACCGGCTAGTTACACGTTTGCTCCTCATGCCCCTCTCCACATCTTTCACATCTTATTCGGTGATTACAATTCGGACTAATATGACCATATCTTTGACAAATTCTACAGCGTTTGACTTTGGTGACGAACTCCTCAACCACCCGTAGAGAGTCGAAAATACTGATGCCATCCGGAAGAGGCTCGTTCATGTATATCTTGGCTGAACCCGTGCTTTCGAACGAGACGACCGGATTTCCTTGTGGGATTTCCGTAACTATTTTTTTCTTTAGAACCTCAATTCTAGCAATAGCGTCATTTATTTCCTCCTCTAAACCCTCCCGTATATCCGATTCCTCAAAGTAGGGCGGCAGGCGATGAATTATTCCCACATTAAAGACGCTTGAATTTGGGACTAATGCGATCCAATCCTTGTTTACTTTGATAATTCCGTTTGCTACAAAGTCGTTGGCTTCCTGCCATGTATGGAAATGAATCACTAGCTTTTCTGACCCCGCATTATTAATGCTTCTAATGCGAATCTTTAGATCCCTGAGTTTCTTCCCGACCTCGATTGAGAAATAATTTCCCAAATTCTTTGTGGCATCCCTGTCGAAGATGTATACAACATAAGGCTCTCTGGAGTGCTTTGTATATCTATTGGTGACTTGTTTGAACAACTCCAACCTATACCCCGGTTGGATCACTTGAGTGTTATCTATTACCGGTACCCCGGGGCCCTGTCGAGATGCCCCCTCTGCACCCCCAGGCCTGGCGGAGGCTGTGCTTGAGCCTGGATTATCCCTAGGACTGACAGAAGGACCCCTGCCCCGAGCGAGCGTGCTGCTACCTTGATTTACCCCGTCCTCTAACTCTATTGAACAGACGGAATTGACGGAAGATCCGGGGAGTGTATCCCTGGTTTCTATGAGATCTTGCTCTTGGTTTCCCGGAGTATTTGTACCTATAATGTTATTTATTTCCGTCTCCGACCAAGGCTGGCCTCCCGGCGACTTAATTCTTGGAGCTTTTCTAGCCTCCAGACTGACCTGAGAATCATCAAGATCGTCCTCGTTGTCTCTTTTTTTTTTTCTCTCTCTGACTGTTTGCTGATCCATTTGAATTTAAACCCTCTAAGACTGAGTTATATTTATGCTATCCCACAATCTATTCACTATACAAGTGTTAGTAATAATAGAGGGATTAGTAGGCTGTATCACATTACTTGTTGTTGATCTGGAATGTGTTGATTCGACCTCTCCGCCCTCGACTTCGTCTGCTGCTTTGAATTGAACCGTTGCCCACAGAAACGATGTATTCAAGACTTGTTGCTCTTCCCTCTTCGCTCCCTCCACTCTCTTATCACTCCGTTCTCCTCGACTTTTTTATATTTTTATTTTTATTTTATTTTGAATTGTTTATTGTGTTTTGTTTTTCCTTTAAGGTTCTTTGGCTCTTTAACTTTTGGTTCTTATCGAAATTGTTTAGACCCAATCGTAGTTGGCTTCAACCCGCTACTGACCGGTTTATTCTTTCACTGATTTAACTGTCGTAACAGCCTTTTGCCTATTATTCTTATTTGACACTGATTCTATCTCGACTTTAGAGCGACAATGGGATACTCTTTTTCCCCCGAAGGAATGGTTATTACCGGTTATAACTCTATTATTTGCGGAGCTCGAAATGTAGGTCCAACTGGTCACGCGGCCATGTTGGATCGGGGATTGGGTTTCACCGGTACCTCTGAGAGGGTTGGTGGTACCCGTCTTCCTGTTGGCTGACTGAGAGAGCGTACGGCCTACTGTGCGTGCGCCCTTTTATACGCTCGACGCGGACCATGGAGTGCTCGTGTCTCGTTTGTTCTGTGACGTCATACCGTGGTGTGTACTCACAATCAGCGCCGCTGCGTCCACGCCACGGCGGTTCGCGGAACTTCTTCCATCCAAATACTCATTTATTTAATAATATCTTCATCATTTTACATTTATATTCCTTCAGAATTTTCCATTAATTTTCATTATTACAATAATTATTATCTCTATAGTTTATATTTATAAATTCAATTTCTAATATTCGTAATAGCTTGAGTCTGACTAGCCCTTCGAAATCTGGTTAGCGAACCTAAACTTCTCACGGTGTGTGTGTATCTTGTTTTGATTCTACTTTCTTATTGTGTTATAGTATCCTACTCTTATGATATACTGTCGGGCTCTGCTATATTCTCTATAACGTACCGCACTATAGTAAACGATCTTCGAATTTCAATTTTACATTTATATGGACATTATGGTTTATTGAAAAACGTCTCAATACGTTTTGGCCGTTTTCAGAGCGAATGGCGCGAAAAAAAATTATACGACCTTTTGCCACCAAAATCGCGTTTTTGGCGCTTACGATCTTATGCCATTAGACACGCGATATGGAAATTGAGAGATTAATTATAATCATTGAAGCGAAGAATCAATCTCCCCAAAAAGCACCTCTGGTGCAAAAACCTTTCGCCAAGTACATTAATGTGATCTGCCTACAAAAAATCTATGAAGAAAAATTTGCCTTCAATAAAAAATATTTCTTCAAAAACACCTACCAACAAAAATTCGTCTTCAACAAAACTCGACCTTCAAAAATGTTTTCTCAGAAAGAATTGATATCAGATACAACTGCCAAGCACAAAAAATATAGAACTCGCAGAGTAGTTATTTTGTATGCCTGTTTTCGATGCGTAAAGTGGCGCACTGAACCCCCAAGAATGACCCTGAAAGATTCGTCACGAATTCTGAATTATCACCCTGTATTAATGACATCTTGAAAACGTCTCTTTCCGTGCCGTAAAGTGTCGTTTTATTGCCTGTGCCGTAAAAAATATTTATTAAGGAAAAGGCATTGAAAGTCACTTCGACGCCACGTGAGAGTCGTGAGATGCACATGAAAGTGCATATAGGAACTGCTGTAAATCGTGGTAAACTGCGGTTTAATCACTTTCCGCGTTTTGCGCGGAATTCTTTGGAAGACATAACTGATAACAAACAGGATATGGATCAAAGTTATAGAATAATGTATTCTCGTGGCGATGGGTTGCCACGTCCACTTATACATTTTCTTTTTATGGAAAGTGAGCCAAAATTCGGAGGTATGGAATTCCATATCTGCTAAATTCTGAGGTATGGAGTACTCCACCAAAACCATAGGGGGATCGCCGGCCCTGGAATAGAAGAACATCTAAAGCAACATGAATCTTTATTCGCATAATTGTATGGATATTAGCATGTATATACATTACACGATTAATAACGATCGTTGAATTAATTTGTGTGCCTTGAACGTTGATTACAATTCATAAATTCATCATCATAATATAATATCCAAATTTCAGCCACCTAGCAGCTCTCCTCAAAGAACGTTATCAACAATCATAAATTTTATCTAATTTTTTTTCACAATTTCATCCTCATTCCCTCATCCTTTTCTTTTATACGTCGCAGAAAACGCATCTATATAATAATCGATAGAAAAAAATTACATTATATCATAATAAAAATTATTGCGTGAATAAATTATTGATCGATTCAAGTTTTTTTTCAAATGAAAATGTATTCAATTTTTGTCTGACTCATTCAGACGTCGAACGGCTGGGGCACGTTGCTCTGCAATTTTGTATTTTCGATCACCGTTGGAGGAGCGTGTTGCTTCTTTACGAAATACACCTCGTGGGTTAGACCCTTCTTTCCCTCCAAAGTCTTGTAGGTGCTGTACACCACGAACCAAATGTAGAAGTTCACCATTGTTATGAACAGGACGAAGAGACCTGCGCGGGTTTGATTAACAAGGTTAATGAGATCGTTTTTTCAATTTCGCCAAGCTCCATAATCAAATTAAAAAAAAAAGTTCATACGACACTTAACCTAACTAGGACCAGCGTCTGAGGTGCGAAAAAACGATTGGAACGAGTCAATACAACGATAGTGTGTTAAAATTTGTTTGCATCGAGTTTAGGTCAAAGTATGCAATAATCTACGATTTTACGTCAACTGCGCATGTGCAGAGTACAAATAGAGTCACTTTTACCGCCTAGGGCTGATAAAATTCGAAAGACACGGAGTTTCTTCACACATTACAATCTTCTGATCATTTTAAACACTGGATATACTCACGTTCGCCAATGTCTGCACTACCGCCCAAAATCGCTATAAACGGACAATCCTGTTGTACGAGGAACAACGACATTATACCAACGACAATCTCGGTCATCATAACTGTTATCCAGGGTGCCATAAAGTGGCGATTATTCTGGAAGTACGAAAAAATCAATAAACAAAGAAGGAAGTCGAAGACATTTTCTTATCCTCATAACTACATTTCCTATCTTTAATTACTCGAAATTCGTCAGATATTTGAAAATCGTTTTGAATCTGCTAATAATAAGAAATGAGAAAGAAAAATTGTATCAAATTACGTCTTGAATTAGATTACATGAAATTACTGTATTTTTTTTTCTCATTGTAAAACGAATCTAATCTGATTATAATTTGAAAAAATCTTGTATTTCAATAAAATGTTGCAATTTTTTCATCTAGAACTAAGTATTACAGTTTTTACGGTTCAAAAATCGTGATGACAAAATTTCAATAATCAATTTTCATACTTTACCATCAAAGATCCATAAAGAAGAAGTATCGCCGAGATAAAATGTATCACTGTTATAACTAGCCCACTGTACAACGAGTAAAGTACCTCTGAAATGATTGACAGAAAAAGAAAGAATAATTAAAAATAAGAAGAAGAATTTTTAATGATTGAAAATTATTGAGGGGTCCAGTGAGTAACAAGAATTAAAAATAATTCACTGTCCATCAATTTTTTTCAGTCTCCTCTGGGGTCAATAGAGAAAAATGAATAAAACGAATTTGGTTCGTCTATAGATTTTCGAATTTATAAAAAAAACGAACGATAAAGTCACTCAAATTAAAAATCCAAAATTTCTGACAAAATAAATTAGGATATAGGTACGAGAATTTTTGAGAAAAATGTTAAATTTTCGCACCGACCCCTTGAATCGTTGTACATTTCAGAATTTCGTTTATATTGTTATAAATATTCGTCACCAGTTGCCAGATGATGTGCAACGTCCATTCTCTTGGTGTTCATATGCTTTGGCGCCATATCTTCCAGAGCCTCTCTTTCCAGAGCGTCTTCGGTGTCTCTGGCCACCAATTCACCGATCTCTTTGGCATGGGCCAGGGCCAGGACCATCAATATCATAGTGAATCCCGACAGAAACTGTTTGAAACAGAATTATCATCGTTAAAATTCCATTTTTTTGTCAATTCTAAACAATAATAGGTCACAATATTTGTTTAAAAAAAAAAAATTGAAACGATTATCTAATAAATTGTGTCATTTTACTATGAAATCAATGAAATACTTGATTAATTAATTATTCAATAGTTTGATCGAGTCTCAATCAATAAAAATTGACCTGAACCAATTTTAAAGCTGTTACAATTTTCGATAAAAATGAAAAAGTTTTTCATCAATTTTAGACTTCACAAGACAACAGTAATAACAATAATAATAATAATGAGAAATAGTTCCAATTCTGTGATAATCGTTTAATTTATGAATTTGAATTATTGATATAATGATTATGATTACCAGTTGGGTGATAGCGATTAGTATCGTCCCCTGTTTCAGATTGAAGAAGTGCATACAACTTTTGAGCAACCGCATCTTCATTTTTATTTTAATATTTCTTCTTCTTCACAAATTTTAATTTATTTTTTAGAAACTGATTCAATCTCCCAGCTCCCACTGCCAGTGTCACTGTAATTAACGAATTAATAAACAAAGACAAAAACAGAATTATAGATACAATATTTTATTTCCACGATCTTAGAATATTAATAAACTACAATTTTTTTTTTTTTGGTCTAAATTAAGCAATTCGAAAAAAAAGAATTTATCTAAAATTTCAAATCACATATTCATATATACATAATCATTATATTTACCTCTGTTTTTTTTTACTCCTTGTTTATTTGTTCAATAATCGTTTAAAGGGCTGGTCGCGGATGGAGGAAGTACTTCCCCAAACCGTGTGTAGCTTCCAAAACAGTTTCCAGCTGGGAAGAAATCAATAACGTTTCCCAGCCCTAGGTGTCCGTAGGCCGCGTCTCGATGTGCGCTTCGATATCGTTCAATCCTCCGCATCACTTGAATATGAACAAGAATAATAAACAATCTAGAGCATAGAATAAAAATCATTGCATCACTAATTAAATGTATCCAATGCACGTGGGTAGAGAAAAAGACTCGCATTCGTCACTCACGTTCGATAAAAATCGCCTCACTCTGTCCATTATCGCGAAAAACCCGGTGATTTTAGATTTATTATCCCTGGGGCTTTTCGACCCCCCGATATAAACTAGCCGAAACGCCTGACGTCAGGCAGCCACACATGCGCAGCGGATGAGCAGTGGCGTAGAGGCAGGAGCCTAGCGATGCGCTAATCGATTACTCGATTTTTTTAATCGATTCGAGTCAGTCGTTCGATTGGTACTAAGATCGATTTATTTTTATCCGATTACCGATACGATTGTCATATCATGAATGGTATAACAGAAAAATTGTGTTAAATGACATAAAAAACTGTTTGATATACAAAATATATGCATAAAAATATGATTTGCCTAAAAATTGATACGCTACAGTCTTTCGGGTCTCTGATTTCGCACAATATGTGATCAGAAATGAAAAATCCAGAAGCGTTGAAAAAAAGACGAGTCGATAAATAATCCGAGTTTTTTGAATCAATGAATGCATTTATTGAATCGAAAACAAGTCGAATAGTTTCGGTAACGCCATCTTGAATTTCACAATTCTGATACAAAATTCTAAATCAAAGACTCGAATAACCGTAGCATAATCGATGGATGGGTCAGGTATTTCCTTCTCTAATATTCTCGGAAGTATAAAAAGAGTAGGAATTAGTCATCGTTATGGCAACGAGTAAAACAACGTTCTTTGTTTTTTACTTGCAGGCCGAGGACTAGCTTCCCTCAATTTTCTGTATATCCTTGAGACTTTATAAATAATTGTCAAAATAGTTGTACTATCGATATCATTCGTGAAAATATACTGTGAATTTCAAAGTAATTGGGAAACGATGGATTCAATGAGCGCGGGAAGAGTTGCCATCGGTGTTGGAGCCATCCATAATCCACCTAGAGCACAATACAGCGAGGAGACGCGAGATTTGATAAAGGGTGATTAATTATATCGATACAGATTATTACTACTATTTTTTTTCTTTATTATTCATTATTTTTACCTCAAAATTGTCTTCGCAATAATAAAAATTATTCAATTATTAATAATCTTATTGAAAAAAATTATTCAACTATTAATAATATTATTGAAAAAAATCTCCTTTTTTCGCTTTAATTCTTCGGCTGAAGTGGTTCAAACACAATAAAAAATGTACATACCGTGCCTTTTCGTGGAAGGCGAACGCTTCGGGGGTGCCACCTGAAACTCGCTCGGCAAAAGTCCCTAGCCCTAAGTTGGTATCCCTAGCGTTCGGTGTTCGACGTGGTTCGACCATACCCTGTTCAAGCTAACTTGATTCTCGGTTCGAATTCGAGAATAGCGCGCGTAAAATTAGAAGGTTAAACGCATTTTGTTAAACGGAACGAAACGGAAGGACAAGAACAACGAATTCTGCTCGTGCAGGAATTATTCTGCGAATATTAACCAACAATGTAATTTTTATTATTAGGCGCTCTATTCAAGAAAATTAGTGAATCGTGTTAGTGCTCGACGATACAATCAAGGCGCAGCGGAGCAGGCTTCCGGAGTCAAGTTCCTCAATAAGCCTCGACGATACAATCAGCCGCAGCGAAGCAGGTCTCCGGAGTCAAGTTCCTCAATAAGCCTGGACGATACAATCAAGGCGCAGCGGAGCAGGCTTCCGGAGTCAAGTTCCTCAATAAGCCTGGACGATACAATCAAGGCGCAGCGGACCAGGCTTCCGTAGTCAAGTTCCTCAATAAGCCTCGACGATACAATCAAGCCGAAGCAAGTTTTTGAATCCAAGGCCCTCGATAAGCCTCGACGATACAATCAGCCGCAGCGAAACAGGTCTCCGGAGTCAAGTCCCTCGATGAGCCTGGACGATACAATCAGCCGCAGCGGGGCAGGCTTCCGGAGTCAAGTTCCTCAATAAGCCTCGACGATACAATCAGCCGCGGCGAAGCAGGTCTCCGGAGTCAAGTTCCTCAATAAGCCTCGACGATACAATCAAGGCGCAGCGGAGCAGGTCTCCGGAGTCAAGTTCCTCAATAAGCCTCGACGATACAATCAAGGCGCAGCGGAACAGGTCTCCGGAGTCAAGTTCCTCAATAAGCCCCGACAATAAAATCAAGGCGCAGCGGAGCAGGTCTCCGGAGTCAAGTTCCTCAATGAGCCTCGACGATACAATGAAGCCGCAGCGGAGCAGCTTGCTGGAGTAGAGTCCCTCGGTGAACCTCGACGATACAATCAAGGCGCAGCGGAGCAGCTTGCTGGAGTTGAGTCCCTCGATGAGCCTCGACGATACAAAAACATCTGGAAAATTGCTTGATTCATAATAAATTGATTACTAGTCGAACCTGACATTACTTAATAAAATTTGTTGATCAATTGACTAAATCAACTTTCTTACTTTTCTTACCTGACAACTTTCCTTACCTGAGACAATTTTCCCGCGATTCTATTTATTAACACGATTCACTAATTTTCTTGAATAGAGCGCCTAATATCAAAATTACATTGTTGGTTAATATTCGCAAAATAATTCCTGCACGAGCAGAATTCGTTGTTCTTGTCCTTCCGTTTCGTTCCGTTTAACAAAATGCGTTTAACCTTCAAATTTTACGCGCGCTATTCTCGAATTCGAACCGAGAATCAAGTTAGCTTGAACAGGGTATGGTCGAACCACGTCGAACACCGAACGCTAGGGATACCAACTTAGGGCTAGGGACTTTTGCCGAGCGAGTTTCAGGTGGCACCCCCGAAGCGTTCGCCTTCCACGAAAAGGCACGGTAGAACATGAAGAAATTCAACGTCTGTGTAAATATGTACTTCCGGTTTGATTATAAGAGTTTTTTCTTTTTGAATCTGAATTAATGTCATCGAATTTGGATTATGAATTTTTTTTGTTTACATTGTGACGTGGTACCCGTCACTGGGTAACCCAGAGCAACCCGAGCTTGCTTAGAACTGCGGGATCATGGACGTGTGCGGATGGCGGTGACCTCCAGGAAGAGCTTTCTTAATTTTAAGTAGAATATCTAGCGCTAATCTTTTTTGTTGTTTCTTTTTCTATTAAATATACCATGTAAATCGCAACTCTACTTCGATGTGCACCCGGAGCTTCTACCGCCGAGGGAGGACATCGAATGACGGCTGTATCTGAGGACGGGGAATCAAGGTCAAGGCTAATACGACTTCCGATCATAGAAAACAACTGATGGCGTATAGGGCTGTGTGAAGAACACAACGAAGCCTCCTGTCAGCTGTCCAGCCTCTATGCTACCGTTTCAATACTGGATGCCACGATGACAGAGTATAGGGCCGTACGTGAAGTACCCACAGTGCCTCCTGTCGTTGCTGACTTCTCGGCCAGGTGCCGAACCCTTGCAACACCTACTGTACGGAGCATTGTCACCGCCACCGTGGTCGCCTATGACGCCCACGGCGAAGACGTTCCAACGACGAGCAGCTACCTCGTGATTTAGTCCCAGTGGCTAAATACGACGTTCATGATGGAGCAACGACGAAGACCCGGTTCAGGATCGTCAGCCTCCAGTCAGATCCTTCAGCCGCGTGAATCTCAGGTGGATCCACAGCTGAGGTGCTCCTCGGAGTTGGCAATATTCCGAGAGTAAGAACACCGGTAACGAGAAGTCGTGTGTCTTCCCCTGTCTCGCTTATGGTATGGAGAATCTCCCCACCCACGTGTGACGTCAGAATATCTAAGGACTGCCCAAATTATGGTGCGAGTCAATTGAGCCAATCGGAAAATTGAGGAAAGAGGATGGAAGCTAAGTTGCGGTGTCGCCGTGTCTAGCCAAATCGTCGGGAAACCCTCAAGATTCGCTCTCTTCTACGTTCAGCCGTCATCCGCACCGCACGTGTTGTCTGCCGCTTCGAGAACTTCATACCGTACCGTCTCGTATCGCTATTAGCCAAGTGTATTTAAAATAGTGCTATTAGTTGCTGATTCTGTTCTGATAATCATCTCAAGGTAAGGCCTGTACTTTCTATTGTAAAGCCACGAGATTTCTCAGTAATTATTGTATCGAGTACGCTTCTTTGAGATTGTAGTTTTGGCTACGCATTACGAGCGTTGGACCGTGAGGTCTCGCTCAGAGGCATTTGATCCTCGTATTATCGTACCGATTGGTTATTTCAAGTCTTAGAGTTTGTTATTTAATTATTTTGTTGAACACTGAGAAATACCGTGACCGAGTACTGCCGAATTCTGTCTCTGTAGCGGAGATCATTTTCATTCTTTTCGCATATTGTATGTGTTTCATGGACTGAGTCCATTTCCTATTTCATTGCATTGTAATCCGTGTGATTGCGGATTGAGTTATTTTCTAGATAAATTATTCGTTTGAAGCGCTAGGTTAATTATTTTATATTTTTGTATTTCCTGGAGTGTCATGAGCGTAGTAGGAGCCGTGGAGAACCTTTTGTTGAGTAATTGTTAATTTCGTCGTAAGTCGTCTCTCTCCACGTGCGTTATCGTCCCGTTTTCTATATTCAGTTTGAATTACTTGTTAGTAATATTTCTGTACGGAGGATTACAACCCGAGAATTGTAATCACTACCGTATTGTTGAATTTTGATATATTGAATTTTGTTATTTTGTTTTGTATCGAGTCACAAGCTGCCTGTTGTAAAATTGTGGTTTCTAGACAGGTTTATCGTCCCGTCTGGCCGATAAACCAGGGTAATTTCATATCTTATTGTTGACAACTGTTATCGAATATACGGGCTAAGCAAGCCTCTTGAAGGATTCAAATCTGTGTCATTTCCCTTACCTATTGGCAATCCACCCCCTCTCTACCGTTAATGGATGATTCTGAGTAAACCGAGCACGTCCGTCGCAATCTCTCTAGCCTGTGGATTCTTTATTGTTTGTCATTTTAGTAAACTGACACATCTGTGTGTCTGGCGCCCAATTCCGGATTAATTGAGCATTTATCCTTGTGAAGCTTTCATTACTAGAGAAAAGCGCCGTAGGGTAACGTGACAAGAAAACCTGTCTTTCCCTCTGACGAGGAGCACGTTACAACATATATCCGTGATTTTTTTATTCCCCCAAACAGTTCTGATGGAGGAATCGAAACTGACAATGATGCAAAGAAGATCTATTCAGGATGCCGTTGATCGAGGGGAACCCCTACCTCCTCCCGCCCCAAAGTCAAAGACGAAGGAAAAGTTTGCGGAAGCCCAGGTATCTACAGTATATACTTGTAGTCATGTGAAGTAAATGATCACCTAATGTCATCAACTTCGCCACTTGGCAAAAGAAAAAATTAAATTTTATGCACGATTTTCAGGTGATGTTTCCTTGTGTTTGGAAGAAACGATCGCAGGAAACGATTGCGAAAAGTGGTGCCTACGACAGGGACCAGTTCCGGAGAACAGTTCCTTTGCGTAAGCAAGCCATAAGAATTTGTTTCATTTGGTTACTTATTATATGGGTTTTTAATTAATTTCTTCTTAGATCATTCGATTAATCGTTCTGTTATACTTTTCGAATCATTGATATATCGACGATACACCGATAATCGATTAAGTTGATTAAAAACTTCGATTACCCGATTCATAGAAATGAATACGATAGATCGAAAGAGAAGGATATGGAACGTAGTAATAATCGTTGTTTGAAATATAAATAATAATAATTCTTCTGCAGTTAACAAGGAAAAACAAAAGCGACATTTGGCCTGCATGATGGCGTACGGGCAAGACATGCCTCCCACACCACACGGGCCGAAGATCCTGCACAGGCAGCTAAAAGTTCATCAAATATCGGAGGACGTCGATCCACTCGACGATTGTAAGTGTGCAATAATGAATTTTGATAAAAAAAAAAACAAACAAAAAATGATGATAATAATTCAGCTACTTGTATTTTACTTCATTTTATGATTATATTGTCATTATTGTGTCAATTTTTCAGTGGTGAAAGCGATAGAAGAAAGAATGGAGTTTATGAACGAAATGGAGAGTTTGGGTCAGGGTAAAAAGTATCGTCCAATAATACAGCAGGAGATTGCACAAAAATTAAGACTCATGGAGACCATGGACAAGAAGAGATTCACGGAAATTGCAGGGAGGGTGCAGGCTCAACGAATCAAACAAGATAGGGGAACCCCCAAGCCCTTGCCACTGGGGGAAATCGACTGCTGATGCTTATATCAACGAAAAAAGGAAAGAAGAACTTTATACACTTCGTAAAAACTATCAGAAACTTATGACAACCATTCTATGTGTATGTATACCTATACCTATATGTATATGGGGCATTCCACGTCAAACCGACCCCTCATGAGCGTGACCCTCTGGGATTTCGATGCCTAATGGATTTTTTGGTTCGTTTTGGTCAAAAATGATGCCTCTAATTTTTGAAAAATTTTCCGACATTTTTGAAGGTCGTATAGTGACCCCAAATATCATCATCAAGATGGACATTTTTAAAATCGCTGATTTTTTTTTGTAGAATCAGGGACTCGAAAACACATCGTTTGGTCATAGACCGATCATGGGATGAAAATGCTAACATTTTTTTTTGCAATTTTTGATTTTTCACAAAAATATCAAAGAAATTCTAATCATGGTTTTTTGTAGTAAAAAATAAAACAAAAAGAAACTTTGTCTTGGTGTAATTTGATTTTCTTGTTGGTTCAAGCGTAAAACGCCAAAAACGATGCTTGATTCGAAAAAAAAACCGCAATCAACGATCGTTTTTGGCGTTTTACTCTTCAACCAACAAGAAAATCAAATTTCACCAAGATGAAGTTTCTTTTCGTTTTATTTTTTACTACAAAAAACCATGATTAGAATTTTTTTGATATTTTAGTGCAAAATCAAAAATTGAAAAAAACAATGTTAGCATTTTCATCCCATGATCGGTCTATGACCAAACGATGTGTTTTCGAGTCCCTGATTCTACAAAAAAAAATCAGCGATTTTAAAAATGTCCATCTTGATGATGATATTTGAGGTCACTATACGACCTTCAAAAATGTCGGAAAATTTTTCAAAAATTAGAGGCATCATTTTTGACCAAAACGAACCAAAAAATCCATTGGGCATCGAAATCCCAGAGGGTCACGCTCATGAGGGGTCGGTTTGACGTGGAATGCCCCATATGTATTGCAATGAATACACTCTGGCCTAAATATTGTCTTTTGTAATGTTTTTATAACCTCAAAGAACGAAACATTCGGATTATGTATATTACATGGAATTAGGGCTGAAATAATACAAGAATTATAGTCAACAATACTTTTTTTTCGGGCGAAGGAAACAAAATATTTCATAACAGTGCGCAAGAATACAGGGTATTCCCTGCTCTTTTTGGCGGGAAAACTCAGCATGGATCCCAATTTGTTGTTTGGCGGTAAAATTTAAGGGGAAATGAAAGTCATGTGACCTCGATATGATTTACACTTGGAATTTTCAAACGCTATTTTCTCAGCCAAAACACATTCGATTGATGTGAAGTTGATATCAGTGACGTAGAAAAACTCAACGAAGTGCCTGCCAATCGTGGATTTTCGAAAATCGAGACGTAATAGTGTATTATGTGGCATGCCCGTAAAGTAACTGTTTTCTGGCGAGGTTATGTTTTTCGTACGAGCCGTTGGTTTTACCTGGCGAGCCGAAGGCGAGCCTAAGGTAAAGCCAACGGAGAGTACTAAAAACATAACCTCGCCGAACAGTTACTTTACGGGTGCGCCCCATACGATATTTTTTACGGCACAGGCATTGAAAGTCACTTCGACGCCAGTTGAGATCCGAACTCTGCATCTACTATGACTACGGTTCTGCCGCGTGCCCAGTCGGCTCAAAAGGCAGTTCTGCGCAAGCGCAGTCCGACCTCGACTTGTAAAGTCTTTTCATGTCGAGGTGAACTACATTATACAGACTTTCCATGTCGAGGAGGAGACTTTTTGTGTTAGCTCTGAAGTCAGACGTATAAAGCGCCACTTTACGGGTCGAAAACAGGCGTCGAAAAGTGGCTTTTCAATGCCTGTGCCGTAAAATAACAGTTTTTTTTAACAATATTGTTCTGTAATCCAAGGAAGTGCTGCCTCTCTCCACGAGGGGCAGCACCTCCTTGGGTTACAGAACAACATTGTTACACAAAATTCTGATTATGTCTTTCGGTATTCGAAAATCCACGATTGGCAGGCCCTTCATTCAGTTTTTCTACGTCACTGATATCAATTTCACATCAATCGAATGTGTTTTGGCTGAGAAAATAGCGTTTGAAAATTCCAAGTGTAAATCATATCGAGGTCACGTGACTTTCATTTCACCTCAAGTACGAATCTCAGTCTCCGAACTGTACGAACTTCTTCAAGATCCATGGGGGCGAAAGCGGCCATGAGGAGGGATTCAGAGGGAATCTTCAACGTTACAGTGCTTATAGGTTATGAAAAATGAATAGGATACTTTCTGGGAAAAAGGCGATCGTTTGCAGTCTACTTTTGGCGGGAAAAACCGGAATTTCCAATCTTATGTGCGTCGTCATCCGGTATTGACTCAAGCAACGATCGAATTTCGAACAGCGCGCCACAAAATGGCGAATGGCCGGTGGCTCCACGCGGCCCGATTTTGTCGAACTACATAACCCCGAACCACGGTCGTATACACAGGTCGAGCAACGGACTTGGTGGGGGTAGGCACCGTTAGAGGAGTCACGAGTATTTACATTTTTAGCCACTACGGGCCACTGCTATCGCGGGATGTTGAGAAGCGCATGCGCCGTTGCACCTACCCCACGATCGTGCCCACGATCCCTCGATAGCAGCGACGCATGTGGCGGCGAGCAGAAAGAAAAACGGTGCCTGTAACGGAGACTCCTAGCATCACAGCGATGGGTACCCCGTTGCCCGACCTGTGTATACGACCGTGCCCCGAACTTTCGGAGCTCCGAATAGAGAAAGTTGAAATCGAGTTATTCAAGTGTGATAATTGAAAGCATCGTCGGCGTTATGTCGAGAGGATAAGATCGGCGAAATAATAAGTAAAAATACTAAAAATTGCTAGGATAAGCGGACTGGCGACCGAGCGAAGAGACGGAACGACGGAGTTCAGCGTTGTTTAACCTCAATAATTTTGTATTATTATGAAAATAATGGCCCATCACTACGTCGTTACGGCCCACAAGCCGACCGCGGTTACCGCGTGTGTGACCGGTGAGTATTTACACGATTACGCTGACATAACCTGAAAGATTTATCTCTACTGAAGACATAACACTGAGCGACTGAGCTAATAATACATCGGTCTAGAAGACATAACCTATAAACAACATCACGATGAATGTTTTTATTTTTCGCAGGCAACTTCACGTCACCGACGGACCTGAATCTGATACTCGCAAAGAATATGAGGCTAGAAATATATCTCGTTACTCCAGAGGGGCTCAGACCCCTTAAGGAGGTTGGGATTTACGGTAAAATTGCCGTCGTCAAGTTCTTCAGGCCGCCGGTGAGGTTATGCTCCGTTTATTTTTTTCTAGTTCCTCTTTCGCACTATTGACCCATCGAGATGTGACAACGAGGTCTTCACTCTTGATCGAAAATGATGACTTCATGTTTTCATCCGTTCTTTTGTTTTTCAATTGAATTTTATCGAGGGCCGGAAATCAAAGAATTAAAAAAAAAAATTGAATGAACAGATTTTTTGTTCTTCCTTTCTTTCTATTCTTATTTTGTAGAATATTATTTCTATACCTATATTAGAGTCTGTCTATGAAATACTAAAAATTATCAACGTTGGACAATCGAATTTTTGGCGGGAAAATATGAATATTTGAAAGAAAATAGAATGAATGAGTCGCGTTTCTTTCAGACTGTTCTTTTTACGAAATTAATGTTACGTCATAGACTTGTGATACAAATTTGAATTTTCGCGGGAGAATCGAAGAATTGGATTTAAAATAGAATTAACCTTCTATTCATACATCAGAATCTCTTCATTCGAATTTAAGATGAAAACCGTGAACAATCAAAATTTGGCGGGAAAAATGGTTAAAATCGTTTTTTTTTTCTTTTTTTTCTATGTTTCACGTGTCTCGAATATAAAAACCGTTGGACAATTGAATTTTTGGCGGGAAAGAAGAAGAAAACTAAAAACGATCGTTTTTTCTTCCATTCAAAGAATTGAATAAAATAAAAACCGTTGAACAATTGAATTTTCGGCGGGAAAGAAGAAGAAAACTAAAAACGATCCTTTTTTCATCCATTCAAAAAATTAAATTCGAACACGAATTAGTTTGAAAAAAACAAAATGAATAACGTATTCTAAGTTACTTCGAGATTGCGAAATCAGTTTCGAAAAGTTCGAAATCGCTGACCAAGAACCGTTCAAAATTTTTGGCGGGATATTTGAAATTTTTCTAACAACACCGTTGTTTATTTTTTCTCTTATCCACAGCACGAAAAAAAGGACCTTTTATTCCTCCTCACAACGCGATACAACGCGATGATATTGGAGTGCATGGGCGAGGGCGAGGACATAGAGATAATAACAAAGGCGCACGGCAACGTGGCCGACCGCATAGGAAAGGCGTCCGAGACCGGTATAAAGGCAGTGATAGACCCGAAGGCCCGAGTGATAGGGCTCCGCCTGTACGACGGCCTCTTCAAGATAATCCCTCTCGACAAGGACAACCCGGAGCTGAAGGCGTCCTCGATAAGAATGGACGAGCTCCAAGTACAGGACGTCAACTTCCTCCACGGCTGTTCGAACCCCACCCTGATCCTCATCCACCAGGACATAAACGGGCGTCACGTCAAAACGCACGAAATATCACTGAGGGACAAAGAATTCGTCAAGATCCCCTGGCGCCAGGACAACGTCGAGCGGGAAGCCATGATGGTGATACCCGTCCCCTCCCCCATATGCGGGGCCATAATCATAGGCCAGGAGAGCATCCTGTACCACGACGGGGCCACGTACGTCGCCGTCGTTCCCCCCATAATAAAGCAGAGCACCATCACGTGCTACGCCAAGGTCGACAACCAGGGGCTCAGATACCTGCTTGGCGACATGGCCGGGCATCTCTTCATGCTGTTCCTCGAGCAGGACAAGAAGCCAGACGGAACGATGGTCGTGAAGGACCTGAAGGTCGAGTTGCTGGGCGAGATAAGCATCCCCGAGTGCATCACGTACCTCGACAATGGGGTGATATTCATCGGCAGCAGACTGGGAGACTCGCAGCTGATAAAGCTCATCACAAAGGCGGATGAGAACGGGTCGTATTGCGTGCCGATGGAGACGTTCACAAACCTGGCTCCGATCGTTGACATGGCAGTTGTGGACCTCGAGCGGCAGGGGCAGGGCCAGATGGTCACCTGCTCCGGCGCCTTCAAGGAGGGATCCTTGCGGATAATCAGAAACGGCATCGGCATCCAGGAGCACGCGAGCATCGACCTGCCAGGGATAAAGGGGATGTGGGCGCTGAAGATGGGCGGTGGGAATTACGACAATACCCTGGTCCTCTCGTTCGTCGGACAGACCAGGATCCTGACCCTGAACGGAGAGGAGGTGGAGGAGACCGAGATCCCGGGGTTCGTATCCGACGAGCAGACCTTCCACACGGGAAACGTGACAAACGAGACGTTCATCCAGATAACTCCGACCTCGGCGAGGCTCATATCCAACGAGACCAAGGCCGTGGTGTCCGAGTGGAAGCCGGACAACAACAGAACCATCAGCGTAGTGGCCTGCAACGGGATGCAGGTGCTCTGCGCGACCGGGAGCGATTTGTTCTACTTGGAGATCGCATCCTCCCAGATAGTGTCGAAAGGGTCGATCGCCCTGCAGCACGAAGTCGCGTGTCTGGACATCTCCCCACTGGACGGAAGCATAGAGGCAAAGATCGTCGCGGTGGGCCTATGGACCGACATCTCCGTCCGGATTCTAACGCTCCCTGGACTGGAGGAGATAAACAAGGAGCTGCTGGGTGGCGAGATTATCCCGAGGTCCATCCTGATGACCTGCTTCGAAGGGAACACGTACCTCCTGTGCGCGCTGGGGGACGGGAGCATGTACTACTTCACACTGCAGAAACAGAGCGGAGTTCTCTCGGACAAGAAGAAGGTCACCCTGGGAACCCAGCCCACAGTGCTCAGGACATTCAGGTCGCTGTCTACGACGAACGTGTTCGCGTGCTCCGACAGGCCAACGGTCATCTACTCGTCGAACCACAAGCTCGTGTTCAGCAACGTGAACCTGAAGGAGGTGAACCACATGTGCTCTCTGAACGCAGAGTCCTATCCAGACAGTCTCGCGCTCGCGACGGACAGCACAGTTACCATAGGCACGATAGACGAGATCCAGAAGCTCCACATCAGGACGGTACCTCTGGGGGAATCCCCGAGGAGAATAGCGTACCAGGAGAGTTCCCAGACCTTCGGTATAATCACCATGCGAGTCGACATGCAGGAGAGCAGCGGAGTCTCCGTGGTCAGGTCGTCGGCCTCGACGCAGGCAGCTTCCACCTCGAGCAGCAGCCACATAGCTTCGCACAACAAGCCTGGGCACCCGGCCAGCGACGTTGGTCAGGAAATCGAGGTACACAACCTGCTGATCATAGACCAACACACGTTCGAAGTCCTCCATGCGCACACGCTGATGCCCTCTGAGTACGCGATGTCGCTGATATCGACGAAGCTGGGCGAGGACTCGACCTCGTATTTCGTCGTCGGAACCGCGCTGATAAACCCGGACGAGTCGGAGCCCAAGATGGGTAGGATTTTGCTGTACCATTGGAGCGATGGAAAGCTGGCGCAGGTCGCGGAGAAGGAGATCAAAGGCGCTTGCTACTCGCTGGTTGAATTCAACGGGAAATTGCTGGCCAGCATCAATAGCACCGTCAGGCTGTTCGAATGGACGGCGGAGAAGGAGCTGAGGCTCGAGTGCAGCCACTTCAACAACATAATCGCGCTTTTCTTGAAGACCAAGGGAGACTTTGTTCTCGTTGGTGATCTGATGAGGTCGCTAACGCTGTTGCAGTACAAAACTATGGAAGGCAGCTTCGAGGAAATAGCTAGGGACTATAATCCAAACTGGATGACCGCCATCGAGATTCTCGACGACGACACTTTTCTCGGTGCTGAGAATTGCTTCAATCTATTCGTGTGCCAGAAGGACAGGTGATTTGAAATCATTTCATTTTTCTAAATTACGATTCTATCACGTTTTGGGCATTTTTTTTTCTATCCAAAAATTTGATTATCAAAACATCAAAGAGTTGAATTCTTGTTTACTTTTCGATATATATATTTATTATTATTATTATTATACATATATTCGTACTTTTTCTGCATCTTTTTCAATATTATTATCATTATTGATCGACAAATCGTCGAATAATTCTATCGAAGTTTTTTTTTTCAAATCCAGTGAGATAATCGAATTATCGATTGATCGACGTTCCAAGTTAATCGATAAATCGACAAATTATCTAATCGCAGTTACGAAACGTTTACGATAAATCGATTAATCGATTCACTCAAATCTATGGAATAATCGAAAAATCGGTGAATCGATAGAAAACTCTGACCAATCGATTCTCCGATCTTTCGAAATAGGGGAATTTTATCGATCGATCGATCGATCATTCAGTCGAAGGCTTGCAATGGTTGAAAAATCAATTAATCGATCGATTATTCAATAGAAGGCTGGGAATAGTTGAAAAATCGATTAATCGATCGATTATTCAATCGAAGGCTTGCGATGGTCGAAAAATCGATCGATTATTTAATTGAAGGCTTGCGATGGTCGAAAAATCGATCGATTATTCAATTGAAGGCTTGCGATGGTCGAAAAATCGATCGAATATTCAATCGAAGGCTGGGAATGGTTGAAAAATCGATTAATCGATCGATCGATCGATTCAAATAGACAGAAAAATGGACGAATTATTCAATCGATGTTATGAAATTGATTGACATATCGATTAATCGAAGTTCGAGAATAAATCACAAACCGATTAATCGAGAAACCTGCCGATTAATCGGTAAATCGAAGCCACCGATTGCCGCATAAAATTTCAAAGTATCCCATCTACTAGATCAAAAATAATGAAAAAGTATTTTTTTTTTATTTTCAATTTTTTTATAAATTGTTATCATTGAATATTAATTAATCTAAAAAAAAAAAAATATATGTCATCTTCATTCTCAACGAATAATTGATTATCAAATAATAATTAAGGGGAAATGAAAGTCACGTGACCTCGATATGATTTACACTTGGAATTTTCAAACGCTATTTTTTCAGCCAAAACACATTCGATTGATGTGAAATTGATGTCAGTGACGTAGAAAAACTGAATGAAGGGCCTGCCAATCGTGGATTTTCGAATATCGAAAGACATAATCAGAATCTTGTGTAACAATATTGTTCTGTAATCCAAGGAGGTGCTGCCCCTCGTGGGGAGAGGCAGCACTTCCTTGGATTACAGAACAATATCGTTAAATAGTATATTATGCACCACGGGAAGGAAGCAGGCGATTTTTGGCGAGCGCGGATTTTGCAGAACGAGTTGCAATTCGAGGGCGCCGAAGGCGCCCGAGAGTGAAAACGAGTTCTGCAAAATGCGCGAGACAAAACGCCTGCTTCCTTCCCATGGCACATATGTTATTTTCTACCACATATGCATTAAAAACGAGAGAAAGTGAGGTTAGAAACACGAGAACGGTGTTCTCCACTGGGGGCAGCACTTTCTTAGTTTATTTCATCGTTACCATGGTTACGAGAGGTTTTTATCCCTGCTGCCAAAGTTTTTATCCCTCTTGACAAGTTTTTATCCCGCTTGACAAGTTTTTATCCCGGTTTATTGCCCCGGTCAGAAAACTTGACAAGTTTTTATCCCGGTTTATTGCCCCGGTCAGAAAACTGTGGCTTCCATCCTGTTAAGGAGGGCAAAAAACACGAGTTTTTAATGCATGTGTGGTAGAAAAACTGTTATTACGTCTCGATTTTAGAAAATCCACAATTGGCAGGCCCTTCGTTCAGTTTTTCTACGTCACTGATGTCAATTTCACATCAATCGAATGTGTTTTGGCTGAGAAAATAGCGTTTGAAAATTCCAAGTGTAAATCATATCGAGGTCACGTGACTTTCATTTCACCTTAAAAGTAAATGAAAAATTTCTTTAGTGCGGCGACATCGGAAGAAGAGAGACAACAGATGCAGGAAGTCGGTCAGTTCCACTTGGGCGATATGGTGAACGTCTTCAGGCACGGTTCCCTGGTCATGCAGCATCTCGGGGAATCCAGTACGCCTACCCAGGGCTGCGTGCTATTCGGAACTGTCGGCGGAGCGATCGGTCTAGTGACGCAGATACCCTCAGGATTTTATGATTTCTTGCATAATTTAGAAGACCGATTGACAACGGTGATAAAAAGCGTTGGTAAAATAGAACACAGTTTCTGGCGGAGTTATAATACCGATTTAAAAATCGAACCGTGCGAAGGATTCGTCGACGGAGATCTCATAGAAAGCTTTTTGGACTTGAATCATGATAAAATGGCGGAAGTCGCGGTGGGGCTACAGGTGAGAAAATTAGCTTGACGATCGATGACCGGATTGTGAAATTAATTAACGATGTATTTATCTTACAGATCGACGACGGAAGCGGAATGAAGAAGGACGCCACCGTCGATGATCTAGTCAAGATCGTAGAAGACCTGACGAGGATACACTAGGCGATCAAAAATAGAGGAACTAAGTGATATAAATATTTCAAGATTTGAATCAAATCTGATCTTAATAAACGGAGCTTTTCCTATTGTTTCGAAGAAATGAAAGAAGAAGAAGCTAAAGAGTGTGAAAAGCGAGTGTTTTCTCTTATTCTTCATATTCTTCGCTTTTCGACTGAGAGAGAAGAGTATTAATTTTACGATTTCACCCTGAGCTAATTGTAAGATTAAAGAGCCTGAATTTATTGTTGATTGGTGTTCTTTTTTTTCATTTTGTTTTTTTTTTCCTCTTTTTTTTTTTACTGTAGAAAAATTTAAGATTTCCTTTCTTTCTTCCTATTGAAAAATTATTTATAATGCAGACAGCTAGAGAGATACCGATTTTTGTTTCTTATGTCCATCACGCCAGTACGAAAAAAAAAACAATATGAAAACGACAAGAAAAAAAAACTAATAAAAACTGTAATTTATTTTTAAAATATCTTTTTCTACCTATGATTATATTTTTTTTGTCTATATTCTCTATGAGTAATATTTAATTGAGATTTAACAAGTACTTTTTTTTCTAGGATTTTTTTTTTTTTTTAATACTGTTATGAAGAAATCTGAAAACAGAAAAAATTCCACAGGTTTTTTTCTCAATATTTCAATTATTTCTCATTATTTATAATTAATTCAAATATTTCTTATTACTTCAATTATTTCGATAATTTCTCAATATTTCAGTTATTTCTCATTATTCAGTTATTTCAATAATTTCTCAATATTTCAGTTATTTATAATTAATTCAAATATTTCTCATCATTCAATTATTTCAATAATTTCTCAATATTTCAGTTATTTATAATTAATTCAAATATTTCTCATCATTCAATTATTTCAATAATTTCTCAATATTTCAGTTATTTCTCAATATTTATAATTAATTAAATTACTTCTAACTATTTCCCATTATCTCATAGTTTTTTCCTCGACTATTTCTCACTATCTACCGAGCTATCTGAACGTTATTTCAATTTCCACTCATACTCCCCCTCGCTTCACAGATTAGCAGCGATCGCAGCCCTGATAGTATCCCGATCGAATATCCACCGTCTCAGCTGCTCTATTCCCTCTCCGTTGAAAGCGCTAGTTTCCACTGTGAATATTTCCTGGCTAATCTCCTTCCGCAGTCTGTTGAACTGCAGCATGAGAAGCGCCTCGTTCCTCATCTGTCTGTAGGAAAGATCCATCTTCGCAAGAACCAAGGCGATTTTCACCTCTTTGAGTCCCGGCTCGACCAGCAGCGAGTAGAGCAGGACCCCCGCGGCGCTTATCTGGCACAAATTGCTCGTGTCGACCACGTAGATTATCTTCCGCACCTGGGACAAGATACATCGAAGGAGCTCAAAGACGTCGGAGAATGAAAATCAGACGGGGTCTCACTCTGCCGAAGTAATGCTTCCAGATCGGAGCCATGCTCCCGCCGAGCTCCCGCACCACCGCTTCGAAGTGACCGTCGTCGTTCCGGATGGTGAAGAGATTCGTTCCGTTGGTGGGAACGGTGTGAGTCGCCTCGTCGATCTCCTCGCCCTGCAGACGCTTCAGCAGGAGGGTTTTCCCGGACATTTGGGGACCCAGGCAGAGATACATGGCGGCTGAGTCGGGGAGAGACTGTTGTTGGATCATTCGTCGCCGTGGCAACGCGCCTGCCTTGTTAAAGTCGCTGTTAGAGGACGGATAAAAAAAATCCTTCGAGCTGTTTTTTTTAATAAAGCTAGTAAAAAATTTTCAGCTCCATGCGATGGGGAACCTTGCGAAGATTTTGTCCACCGCTGGTGAAAATTCTTTGGTCGGAGGAGGGTGAAATTTTTTTCACAGTTATATAAAAAAAACTGCTGAAAGGATTTTTTCATATGCCTTTTTTTTTTCTTTTTGACGTTGTAAGAATTTAAAAATCTATTTTTTTTTCCAAAAATTTCACCGAAGTTTGCATTAGTATGAAAAGTAGCTGGAGCGTCGTTCGACAAGATCCGAAAATTTTTTTTGAAGAGATAAAAAGAAATGAATAATTTACAATAAATACATAATAATGTATTTATTTGTTTACGCATTATTAACATCAAAAAACACAAAAATAAACATTTTTCCTTTCATATTATATTGACTAATGAAAAAAAATAATTAATCGTAAGAATTGAGGAGAAAAAAAATATATATTTAGTATTGCAAACGAATAATTTTGAATTATTGAAAGATTTTTATAAAAAAAAATTTATTTTCTTTTCTAATCGATTCTCAAGATTTTAAAATCTGATCATAAAAGTAACGAAAAAATTTTTTTATTGTTTTTATTTTTTTTTTTCACTTATCTTGTCGTTATACTTTTTTTTTTACATATTAATACAAACAATAAGGAATCAACGAATCAATTAAAAGATTATAATTAGGTTAATAATGTTGCTATTAGTAGATAATAATATTAATAATAATAATAATAATAATAATATCAATTGAATTGCCTATTAAAACGCAGTAATTATTTATATAAAGAGACATAGTTGAATTTTTCTTCTAAAATTGTTCAATATAATTATTATTTATATCAATATAAAAATTGAAATATTATAAATAATGCATATATCTGTGCACATATATAATAATAATAATAATAATTGTAGTAATTTATTATTATTACTTTTTTTTTTTTTTAATTAGAATTAGAATTGAACAACAAAAAAAAAGGGTTTACTATATTTCTCTATGTTCGTTTTTTTTTTTTTTTTTTGGGATAAAAAAATTCTATAAAATTATATCTAGAATTTTATACGATGTTTTTTTTTCTATAATTTTATTCTTATCGTATTAAAAAAAAAGTTTTTTTTTCCTTTTTTTTTTTAAATTCTATTCCATTCAATCAATATTATTATAAAATACTGTCATAATAAATTTTATAAGGAAAAAAGAGCGAAAAATTAAAAAACGAAACAAAAATAATAAATCTCGAACTAAATTTTGTCATATTTATATACTATAAAACATTTATTTATTTATTCATTTTAGTTTGTGCTTTAGAAAAAAAAAAATGAATTAAAACAAATCAGTAAAAAAAAAATCAATCATCATTCATTTCAATAGTTTTCATTGAATATTTTCTTTTTATTTCTATTTTTTTTTTTTTTCTCTAAATCTATTTTTCTTTTTCTTGTAATTAGGATTATTTCATAGTGTTAAATAAAATTTTACACTGGTTTCCTTTTTCTTTCTTTTTTTTTTCATCATCTTCTTGTTATTTTATATATAAGAAAAAAGTATGTTATATTAAATTGTCTTCTTCTTATATCGTACATATTACACATACATACATATATAGGTAATTTAATTATTTACCACCTTTTCTTTGTTTCTTTCTTCTAATTTTACTCTATTTATTCTCCGTTAAAAGTGTTTTTTATTTTATTTTATTTTATTTTTTAAATATCTTACCTCGTATCATCCAAAATACCTATGTATCATAATTTAAAAAAAAAAACGTTTTACATAGTATTTTATTATAATATATGTATATATATATATATTTTTATTTCGTGTCTATTTCGTTATCGTTATTTTTAATAATAATCCACGATATCCACGATTGTTGCCTGTTTTTTTTTTGTTTTTTTTGTTTTTCCTACAGCCTTATTTATTTAATAGACCTATCGATTAATTCTTTTTTTTTCTTTTTTTTCTGTTATAATTATCAATTTATGGATATCTATAATAATGTATATATTTATATAATAATGAATTATTATTATTATTCATTCATTCATTCATTCATATTTTTTGTTTTTTTTTCTACTTTTTTTTTTAAGCTTGTGTTTTTATTACCTATAATAATAATTCTTAAATATCAATATTAATTGATTAATTGAATTAAATTAATATTCATTATTCTTTTAGATAATCTAACGCAATAATAATAATAATAATAATAATAATAATAACCAATAATAATATACATAATATATATTATATATACACATTTTTATCTTATTATACATAGATATAGTTGTGTCGTATTATTATTATTATTTACAGTACTTCAATCTAACTATATAGATATTATTTATTTATTTTATTTTTATTTATTCATTTTTTTCCCTCCTTTTATTCAATATCTACGTCATAGTTTGAGATGCTACTAAAACAAAAAAAATCTTAAAAATTACATGCGGATGTCGACCTTGTTTTTTTTTCTATTTTTTTCGTTTATTTTTACATTGTGATGTTTGAAATCGCATGCAATATATTTAAGTGTTCTGTTTTTTTTTTCATCTTCTATTTATATTTGCAATCGCAAAAGTTGATGAAATATTTCAGTTTCATTGTTTTTTTTTTGTTCATTCAAATTTCTCTAATTTTTTTTTTTTCGGAATTTTTTCACTTCAATAAAATCGCATTTTTTGCTTTTAAATATCGTTTCAAATAGTTTTTTCAATTCTTATTATTATTTTTTTTTTATGTGTGTTTTTGTGTTTTTTTTTCTAGTTTAATTTTGTTCTCTTTTTTTTTTGTTTCGTCTCAAAATAATAATAATAATAATAATTAAACATTATTTAAACAACAACAACAACAACAACAACAGAAAAAAAATAATAATTGTAGCTAGTTGGTGAATCTTGACTAGATTTTTATTACATCACTTATATTTTCTTCTTCTTCTTCTATGTAACGCTATTGCGTTTTGATAACAACGATAACACTTGATCTGGCATTTGCCACATGTGTAATCGACGATCTTTGCTGCCTGCTACAATCTGAAATCAATGAAAACAAGAAAATTATCAATCAATCGTTATAAAATATTCGAATAATTGACTAATTAGTTCGATTAATCGAGGATTTTCATAATTTTTTTCCCGATTAATCGATTAATCGAAATACTGATAATTCGATATAATAATGATTGAATAAGAGTGAAAAGCTGGTTTAAAAATTTTTTTTTTCACCTTGTTTTTAACAATATCCATGCTCAACAGCATATTTCCCGGTCCTGGTATGCTGCAAACTAGTCTTTGCTCCTGTAAACGATCACAAAAATAAGATACAGTAGTTTTTAGAAGAAATTCTTAATCCAATTCTTCAAGTTTTTCTATTTCGACTCACTTTTGTGTCAAATACGTAAATATTTCCGTCGTAACAACCGGCGAAAAGTAGCCACTTGTACATTTTCATGCAAACGACGCCTGGCCCAGCGTTGTACATTCTTGTCTGAGATCCGTTCTGAAAAAACAGACAATACAATAAATATAAACTTTGCGAACATCAACTACGCGATTTCACGAATCTGATTCGTCGTCGCTTACTATAAAGTCAAAAACCGGTATCGCGGTGCTGCTCGTTCCGCAGTACACCAAGTTACTGTCCATCATCAGGCTGTAGACCGTGTGAGTTTTTTGCCCGCTCAGAGTCCTCAGGAACAGTCCGTCCTTGGCGTCCCGTATAGTTATCGGCTGACTCCTGGAAGCGACTATGAGTACTCTCCGCGGCCCCTCGGTAGTCGCTTTCAGAGCCAAGACGGATTCCTCGGAGAATTTAATCTCCTCTCCTTTGAAGGTGTGCGACTGAAAGATAAAACGATTGAGTTCCGGTCCCCGAATCGACAGAATTAATTCTGACTCGTCTCTCACTTTTATGTGGAACCTGAACACGTAGCCGGACTTAGTTCCGAGGTATATCATCCCCCAGGATTGGTCCATGCATTGTATCGGGCTTCCGACGTCCGCCGCGCCTCGAACTTGAACGCTGGTCTGCTTGGGGATCAGATTTTTGTTAGATTTTTGAAAGAAGCGATCGTTATCGGTTGGTTTTTAGTTTTCTACCGTTATATCGTAGCAACGGAGAGATCCGTCCAATGAGCCGGAGAATAGAAGGTCTCTGGTCGTTCCTGAGGTCAGGACCGAGGGTAGAACGTAGATGCAGGTAACGGCTGATCTGTGACCCTCGTAAGTGTTCAGAATACCGTTGCAGGTTTGACTGTATCTGTATATAACACCGTCCTCGCTAGCTGCCAAGATGGAATCACCGAAAACCTGTAGGAAAAGTTTTTGGGTCACATTGTTTAGAAGTTTTTTTTTCTTTTTTTTTTTAACGAGGAAACAAGAAATTTGATCGAAATTTCGGAATTAAGATTGAAATTTAGGAATTAAGATTCAAATTTAGGAGTTTTGGAATTTTTTGATTGGAATTGGGATTCGAATTTCTGAATTTTCAAATTGGGATTGGAATTTTTGAATTTTAGGATTTTAGGATTAGGATTTTGGAATAGGGATTCGAATTTTTTAATTTTAGGATTGGAATTTTTGAATCGGGATTCGAATTTTCAAATTTTTGAATTTTAGGATTAGGATTTTGGAATTGGGATTCTGGAGTTTTAGAATTTTGGGATTGGAATTTTGAAATCGGGATTCGAATTTTTGAATTTCAGGATTAGGATTTTGGAATTGGGATTCGAATTTTCGAATTTTTTAATTTGAGGATTGTAATTCTTGAATTGGGATTCGAATATTCGGATTTTTGAATTTTAGGATTCGAATTTTTGAATCGGGATTCGAATTTTCGAATTTGAGGATTGGAATTTCGGAATTGGGATTTTGGAGTTTGAGAATTTTGGGATTGGAATTCGAATTTTTGAATTTGAGGATTGTAATTTTTGAATTGGGATTCGAATTTTTGAATTTGAGGATTGGAATTTTTGAATTGGGATTGGAATTTTTGAATTTGAGGATTGGAATTTTTGAATTGGGATTCGAATTTCTTGGAATCTCCTAGAATTCGGGGAAATGTGATGATAAAATCTCTGAGAAAACAATAAAAATCTGTTCATTACTTCTCTGAATTCGTTTAAACTAGATAAAATATCATTATCAAACTTGATTGAAATTGATTAAAAAAGCAAAATTTAGTTAAATTTCTTCGAACCTGATGATGAAAAAATCTTTCAATTTAATAATCAAAAATATGTTCCAAAATTTGAAAAAATTTTTACATTCCCGATGATCAATGAAATGCTTCCAAATCTCACATAATGTAATAAAATCCCTTCAAACGGTTCAAATAAGATTGAGATTCCAAATTCGTATCACCTTAACGTCCAGAATGGGTCCTTTGTGAACGCTGTACTGTACTTTTGGTAACTCGACCTCCTGAACCTCGTCAGCCTCCTCATTGCTCGGGTCCTTAGCAACGACTACAAGATCGTCTTCGGCCATGAGCAGTTCTCCTTCATCAGCCATGAGCAGTTCTCCGTCTCCGGTATCCGCGCTCAACTCGAGTTCAATGATCTCCGAAACGGGTTCTTCGGGTTCCTCCGGTTCTTCGAAGACTGGAATCACACCCGTCGCTATTTCAGCGCACGCGTCTCTCCCCCCAGAGTCCAAAGCAACGTCCATGAGTTCCTGGTCGACTTCCGTCTCGTCCAGAGTCCTGAGGCTCTCCGGTTCCAGCGAGCAAAAATCCTGGACCACCTCGTCATCCTCCGGAGGCAAACTCATCGCGTGAATCCTCATTATTTCAAGATCGTTCTCGTCGTATTCCTCGGAGTGTCGGTGCTCCGGTTCCGAATCGAAGAACCCGGACCTACTCAGCGCCTGCATGTCGCCTCCTAGCAGCGGCGGGGGGCTTATCACCTCCTTAAAACTTCTTAGAAGCGTGTATTTGCAGTCTATCAGCCTGACGGAGCACGATTTGAGCTCGGATTTCGCCCCGCTGGCCCGCTTCGACACCCTGCCTCCGTCCCAGCTGACCCTCCTCTTCCTCTTTCCCCGTTTCAACCCGGACGTCGAGGGCACATGGACCGCGCCAGTCTCGCAGTTGTGGATTTCTACCACGGGCTGAGGGAGCTCCTGGGGTTTTTCTATCTCGATTTTGACGAAGGCTTCGTCGATGTCTGGGATATCGTCGTAGTTTATCTGCGCCAGCGGCTCTGTCAAATCGGATCTTTCCGCGTCTTCGCTCTCGACAAGGATCCTGGGCTCTTCCTCTGTCGGATTTTTCGTCAACTCTGGGTTCTGGGCTTCGACCTCGCGGGTCAAATTGTCCGCTGGCTCTCCCTGCGCTTCTTCGGGGTCTGATTTGCTCTTGGGATTAGCTTTCACCCTCCGCTCTTGAACCTCGGACCTCTCCTTCCCGGCTCTTTGATACTCCTCCACCTTGTTTTCAGCAACCGCGTTGATCGCCTCTAGAACGTGGTCGAGGACTTCGGTGGACTTTGTTCGTTTCACTTCTCCTCCGCTCTTCGCGGACTTTTTCCGGAACTTTTTAACGTAGAGAAGGTCCAGCGGCATGTCTTCCTCGGAGGACAGGAGCGCGCCTTTCGCCGGAGGTTTTGCCTCCTCCTTTTTCGACGCCCTGGAAAGATTGCTCCTCCGTTTCTTAGATATCGCTTTCTCCCGCTTGTAGCTTTCCTCCAGGAGAGCCAAGCCCTTCAGCCCCTTCTTGTTCCCCGCCTTCGTATTCTCCTGCAGAGACGACGCGGACAGCTGACTGCTTTCGTCGCTGTAAATCTGCTGAGCTTGCAGGACGTTGTTTGCGGCTTCGGCCGGATCCTCGGCCTCGTCTTTCTTGTCCTTCGCGACCTTTCGCACGGAGTCTTTCTTCTTCGGTTCGCCTTTTTTGCCCCTCAATGAAGCCTCCAGGAAGTCGACGTCCTCCAGAAACGCGGCTTCTCTCACGCCGCTGCTCTTCCTCGCTCCCTGACTCGGACTGCTTCGATGCTTTGATTTTTCCTCGGCGTGTTTTTTCTTCGAGACCGAGGTCCTCCCGTCGGCTGGCTTGTCGCTCGCAGTTTTCCTCGGTTCCGAATGCCTCTGAGGCTTCTTGTTCTTTTTTGCGGCCGAATCCTTCTCCCCATTGTCTTTCCGACACTCAGATCCCCCGGTCTTTGAGGAAGTCGGAGACTTCTGTTTTGCTGCGATAGTTTCGTTGCCCTTTTCCGTCGGGAGTTCCCCGCTCTCCAGCATGTGGTACAGCTTCATCTTCTCGGACATCAGTTTGTTGATCTCTATGTCGATTTCTATCATCCTGTTCATGACGACTTCTCTGGTCTGCTGTTTCTTCGCCAGGGTGACGATGTCCTGGTCCTTCGCGACCTCCTTCACCTTTTTCTCGCTCGTCTTGCGGTTTTTATCCTTCTTGTGCTTCGTTTTATGCCTGTGTTTCGCTCTGTGCAAACTCCTGCTGTTGCTTCTTTCCCTCGCCGGCTCCGGCTTGGGATGCTCGCTAATCTCAGCCTTCAGAGTTTTTGCTTCGACTTTTTCGTCAGGTAAGGGCGGCGTTTCCACGAAAGGCTCTGTTTCTTCTTCGGGAGCCTCTTCGGGATTTTTTTCCTCGATGCAGACATTGAGTTCCACTTCAGAATTCGCGACGTCGACCCTTTCTGTTTTGCCTGCTAGTTCTTCCTCTCTGTCCTCGACAACGGGAACGGGTTTGAGGCTCCCATCCTGGGAGAAATTTTCATCCGACGATATTTCGGACAGCACGATAAACTCGCCTTGGTCAAAGTCGATGGAGCTTCCAAGGGACAGAGTGTCGCCGGAAGGTGTCAGGCCCCCGGGACCCTGGTCGACAGGCATGAGATTGTCCTTCGAACTCCGCCCGCTAATTTCTTCCGGGAAGCTGCCGCCCGCCGCGATCATGTCCAGCATCATATCGTCCAAATTTTTCGGCCTCTTGTTGCGCGCAAAGTCCTCGGTTATCTCAAGCACGGACTGAGCCAGCTTCCGCTTTCCCAGAATGCTGAAGTTTATCGTGTCCTCGGAAAAACCGATGAGCGGGCTGCCCGGGGTGCGGGGGGAACTGCCGTCCGCCTCGAATCCAAAGTCACGAAGGATGCTGGGATCGATGCCTCCCTCCGTCTCTGGTTCCACAGCTTCGAGACCTTCTCTGCTTCCTTCGACGGGTTTTGACGCCTCGGTCTCCGCGTCGCTGTGATTTTTGCTGGCATTCAACAACCCAAGCTGAGAGATAGCTTTCTCTATAAGATCGTTGAGGAGGATTTTCACCTCGTTGTTGGAGCCTTCGAACACCGCGAAGACTGAGTCCTCGACATTTTTTTCTTCGTTAATTTCTGATTCATCTCCTGGGATCCGAAGCTTCGGTTCAGATTCGAGATCAGATTCAGCCTCTGGCAAAGTAGATTCGGTCGCATTCCCTCCCTGAGAATTAAAAGCCTCTTCCGGTTCCGTAGACACGGTAGATTTCGCGTCTTTGATACTCTGAGAGACCAAAACCTCGACGGTTTCATCAGTCTTTGTGTCTTTTGGACTCGATTCCTCCGTTTCTATTGCTTCTTCCTGCCTCTGAGCACCTTCCATCTCTTCAGTTTCGTTTTCTTCTGCAATTTCTTCAACTTCTTTCTCTTCCGTCGCGTTGGTTTCTTCTAGCTCAATAACTTTCACCGGTATTTTAGCTTCTTCTTCTTCTTCTGCCGTCTTCTCGATCTCTTCTTCCACATAAGCTTCTTCAACGTTATCAACTTCTGTGTGCTTTACAATTTCTTCAGCTTTCTCTGCTTCTTTTTGCTCTAAAATTTCTTCAGCTTTCTCTGCTTCCTTTTGCTTCAGAACTTCTTCAGCTTTCTCTGCTTCCTTTTGCTCCACAATTTCTTCAGCTTTCTCTGCTTCCTTTTGCTCTAAAATTTCTTCAGCTTTTTCTGCTTCCTTTTGCTTCAGAACTTCTTCAGCTTTCTCTTCTTCTTTTTGCTCCACAATTTCTCCAGTTTTCTCTTCTTCTTTTTGCTCTACAATTTCTCCAGTTTTCTCAACTTCTGTTTGCTTCAAGATTTCTTCGGGTTCTTCTGCTTTTTTTAGCTTCTGAACTTCGTCAACGCTTTTACTTTCTTTTTGCTGTTCTATTTCGTCGGTCTTTTCACTCTCTTTCTGGTTCGAAGCTTCGCTTATCTTCTCGCTTTCATTTTCCTCCTGATCTTCGTCGGTCTTTTCACTTTCTTTCTGCTTCGGAGCTTCGCTCATTTTCTCGCTTTCATTTTCCTTCTGAACTTCGTCGGTCTTTTCACTTTCTTTCTGCTTCGGAGCTTCTCTAGTCTTCTCGCTTCCTTTTTCCTTCTGAACTTCGTCCATACTTTTGCTTTCTTTTTTCTTTTCGCTCCCAGTCTGTCTTTTATCTTTGGCAGAACGAGCAGCGGGACTGTCTCCCCTGGTTTCTTTGTCCTTCGGTTTATCCTCAGCCTTTTTCTTCGAGTCTCTCGTCTGCCGCCTCTCAATCTTTTCCTCGGTTCCTCCAGAGGCTTCGACGTCCTTAACACACCTCGTCGCCTTTCTCTCTTTCGCCTCGAGGACGTTATTATTCTGATGCGGTCTGCCGTCCTTGGTGTCGGACTTATCCTGTCGTTTCACGCCGTGACTAGATTCCTGAGAAATTCTCTTGTTCTTTTCTCCGCTGCCTTCGCGCGACCTCGACCTCTGTTTTCTTTTGTCCTCCTCTTTATTTTCGGGCTTCGAGACTTTCGGGGCGTCGCTCTGCTTCGTCGCGGATCCAAGATCCTCTTTTCTCTTCGGCGGCGTCGATTCATCCACAGCCTTTGGTCTCGTATTCACACCTTCCGTACGCTTCTCTCTCTGCCCGAAGTTCCTCTGCAGTTTTCTAGCTTTGTATACAGTTATGTCGATCTTCTTGGTGCCGGAAGTGCTCGCCGCCGCCTCAGCCGCAGAGACTCTAGCTTCTCTGGTCTCGACCTTTTCTGTATCGTCATTCCGCGCCGACTTCTCAATTTCAGCTTTTTCTTTTTCTCCAACAATTTTAGTCTCTTTATGCTTTTCGACCGGGGCTTCGGTGCCAAGTTTTTCCGGCGTCGCGATTCCGCCTATAATTTTTTTAGCTGGAGCTATGCTCGTTATTTTTTGTGTCGGAGCTTCTTTAGTCCGGACCGGCGATTCGGTGCGAGTTTTCTCCGTCGTTGAATTCCCTCGAATCTCCTGCGCCGCGATTTTCCTTGGCGCAGATCTGTTCGTCATTTTTTCCAGCACGACTTTAGCTTCCTTGGGCTTTTCCGGGATTTTGGGACCAATCGCAGATTTGTTCGTTAATTTTTCGAGCACAATTTTAGCTTCCTTCGGCCTTTGGACCGCAGTTTCAGTTTTAGTAGGGATTTTTTTCGCCCCGACGGAGGCCTGCGGCTTTTTCGAGTCAGCTTTTTCAAAAGAATGATTCATCGCCTCCTGTCTGCCGGCGTACTCCCTCGCCACGAGCATTTCCCGGCTCTTCAAATTACCGTAGTCGTTATTTTCCTGGAATAAAATCGCCGACAGCGAAGTTTCTCCGTTCTTGCCGACGAGACTCTTCTGCGCGGTGTCTAAAACCGTCGGATGATCGGCTTCGATGAGGAGTTCTTCCTGCTTTATGGGAACCGGGTCTTCCAGCTTGATTTCGACCCTGGGTTCCTCCTCTCTGCTCTCCTTCTCCAGTCTCTCCCTCCGGTCTCTTCGCCTCAGGCACTTCTCCCGTTTTCTGAGTTTCCGCTCCGCCTCGGTCTCCCGCTCTCTCTCCATCTCTGCATTGACCTCGTCTCTCATCGACTCGCCAAGAGTCATCTTTTTCGCCACCTTCTCCCTGTCCTTGATGACTTTCAGGAGCTTATTGACCCTCGGTTGCGAGGATGACTCTCCGTCGCTGGAGAGGCTGCTGCCAAAGTCGCTGCAGCTGTCGTTCCTGGTCTGTTCAACGGAGTTCTTCGGCGTCGGAGGAGTCCGGTTTCTGCTGGGCCGATGGCTCCTCGGCTCCTGTTGCTTCGGGGACTTCGACCCGGCCCCGAGGGACGTTTCCCTGCTGGACGGAGTCCGGCTCTGGGCGGATTCCTTGTCTCGAGAGTTCCCGCACCTGGCTTCCCACTCTTCCTTAGTCAGGTTCCTGAAGAGGTCCGGGTCCTGGCGTTTCTTCCTGTTCCACGAGTCGGAATTCCTGCTCTTAGGGTCCCTCAGGTCCGCGCTCTCCTCCGGCTGAGAGCTCATGAGCGTCTTCATGCACCTGGCTCTGATGTACGGCTGCTGGACGGGCTCGGGATCGCCCGCAGGCGGGGAACTGGTTTCCGGAAATCTCGGAACCAGTCCGAGCTTCGCCCTGGCTATTCCAGCCGAGAATATACCGTCCAGGACTTCCATGTCCGGCACCGGTTCGTCGACGATCTCTTGAGTCGCAAAGATATTTTGCGTCATGGTCTGATCCTCGGTCTCTAGAACTTCTTCCGCGGGTATAAACTGCGCAAAGTCCTGCTGGGCCTCGAATCCATGACCTCCGTTGTCGAATTGAGTCACGTTTTCCGCCTCATTCAGGTGCGACTCGACATCCAGCTTCAAAACTTCGCTCAAATGCTGTATGAACTTTGCCGGCAGGTTTTTAACGTCGACGGTCGCGCTGGGGTCCAGCATCGCGCTGAGTTGGCTCATGAATTCTTCCCGGGACATGTCGCAGGTTCCTTTGACCGCGTCGTCCGCAGAGGTCCGTCGCTCCTGCGACAGAGCGTTCTTCCGCTCCTTTACCAAGTGCTTCATGGCTATGTCCCATTTCCTGAGGCCTGAGCTGTTCACCATGTTGCAAATATCGTTCTTGCTCATCTTCAGGAACTGGTTTATCACCTTGTCCTTCCAATTCGCGTCAACGGTAGAAGCCAGCAGCGATTTACTACCCGCCTTCGAACTCGTCGCGGGGCTTTTGCCGACCGCAAGAATCTCTGGCGCAGTTATTTCCTGCGGTGCGGATTCCTCCTTCTTTTTTCTCTCCTTTCTCTCCCCATCGACGGTGGGCTTCGAGACCTTCAGCGGGGGTAGAGTCGGGTTCGCCAATTTCTCTCTGATCTTTTTCAATCGAGCCGCAGTCTCCTCGCTCTGTTTCGAGTGCGACGGCATCTTGCTGGTGGAGTTCACATTGAACACGACTTTGGTTCTCGTCTGGTCTTCCAGGATCTGGCTTTCAGGATCAACCCTTGGCTCCTCCTTCGAGGCTTCCGCGACTCGTTCTTCGACAAGGTGCGAAGGTTCGGTTGACGGAATCGGCGGCAGGTCAGGAAAAGTTGGCATATTGAGAGACTGCACAAGTTCCGCCTCCTCGTCGGTCATGTTCATGAGTTTCTTAGCGAACTCCAAGGCTTCCTGCATGTCTTCGAGTTCCTCGTTCATGTTGGGGGTAGGAACTGGCTTCTCCGTCTCTCCCGCCACCGGCAGGCTGATTTCTTCCAGGGGTACGACTGGCGGAGGGGGTGGCGGGGGCTGCAGGGCAGTCTGGCTGTCTATGTTCTTCGCGATCCTGGGCAAAAACTCCGGTATTATGCACGGCGCCGTGTTCGGCGGCTGCATGATGTGGTTGAAGTTCCCATTGACCATTGGGACGAAGGGTCCGGGCCCGATGTGCATGTGCGGCATTTGCGGTCCGTAGCTCATGGGGAGGACGGGTGCGTAGATTGGTTCCGGTTCCTGGCTCATGAACCTCGGGGGCGGGGGGCCCCTCGGGTCGAACGCGGGGGGCGGTTGGAGAACGGTGTCGTCGTGATTGTACCACGAATTATTTCGCGGTTGATCCTGTCTGAAGTTGTCGAACCTCTGAGGGGGTCGATTCTCGTAGCCCATGTTGCAGTGGTCCATCATGGGTTGTCTGTTCATCCTCGGAGGGCCGTCGAACTCTGAGTGGTTCATCCGAGGACCTTGGGGCCTGAAGTTCCTCTGGCCCTGATCGTAGCGGTTGAAATCGGGCGGAAAATTTCCCTGCGGATTTTGGGCGTCTCTTTGATAATCGGGCCAAAATTGTTCCCTGAATCTTGACTGCTCTCTGAACTGCTCTCTCTCTCTGTCTCTCCTCGGCTCTCTGGATTCCCCGCCGTCCTGGAACCTGGCGTACGGGTGATTTATCTCGGGTCTAAAGTCCAAGCTGGGTTTGAAAACGGGTCTGTTGTCCGATAGGAGAGCGGCCGCCCTCCCTTCTTTCTCGAGCTCCCTGTCGTTCTTTATAACTTTTCGCAATTTTTCGAGCGACTCGCTGAGCTCCGGGTTGCGATTGACGCTCGTCTCCTTCTCCTCCGGTCTCGACGACTCATTTTCGGCGGCCTCGAGGGGCTCGGACGCGGGAATTTTCTTCTCCGTCTCTTTGGTTCGTCCCGTTACTTCCGTCCCGTGTCCGGGTGCCTCGTCGTCGTTGATGGGATAAATTTCCGAGTCGATGCTGCCGGCTTCCTCCCTTTCCTCCGACTCTTTCTCTGCTATCGTGACGTCCTGCGGTTCTGTCGAGTTTCCGAATCCCTCAGGATCTACCCTTCCGATGTCTTTGAAGTCGCCAACTGTGAGATTCAGTTCGGGAGGATCGTGTCTGAGCTCCGGGATCCCCCTGTTCGAAATGAGGTGCTGTTCTTGATCGTCGCTCGCAAACGCGACGTCGGCGGGATTCTCGTCCCAGAAATTTACAGGCTTCTCGACGGTCAGGGTCGACAGTTTCTGCTTCAGTTTGTCCGCCGTTTCCGCGATCTTCTGCTGTCTCTCCTCTTCAGAACCCAACGGTGCGAATTTAACGGCCTCGGGTTGCGGGGGCCTGGCCATCGGCATCTGGTACCCGCCGGGCTGGTACATGCCGCGGGGCGGCCTCCCATCGCCTCTTATTCTCTTGCTCCTCCCCCTAGCCGCGATCGACGAACAGTACTGCGGCCTGCCTCTCAGGAACCGGTAATCGAAGGCGTACTGCGAGTGGGGGTGGTGAAACTCGTTCTGCTGCCAAGGCGCTGGGCCAGGATGTTCGAGCCAGAAGTCCTGGGGCGGAGGATGTCCCTCTCGCCTTGGCTGGTTGAAATTAGGCTGAGGATTTCTGATCCCTGAAACCCCCTCCAGTCCCATACCGCGTAGGTTTCTTCCCCGCGGAACAGGCCCTCTACCCCGAAAGCCTGCGCCGCTCATTGTGCTCGCAGGTGCGCAGCGGAGGCCGTGGAATCACATCCTGTGGGAAGAAGGTTGCTCTTACTTTTGGCGACAGCGAACATCATCGTCGAGAGAGTTGGAAAAATGACCAGTGTCAGACTCGATGATTTTCTTGCGACTGTGCATTGACGGTCCAGAAATATTCTCCTCCGGACTCTTAAGAGCCAATTAGTGAACAATGGGGAGAATTCTGATGCACAAAAGTGACTTTTATTGCCTCAACGGTTCGAGATTCACGGGGGCTGCGGGGACCAGAGTATCTGCAAGGTATTTTTTGCGAGGGGGTAGTCACTCGTGACATAGTTGGGACAGTTATCTCATGAAATACTTATGGAATGCCATGAAATACTCATGAAATACTCATGAAATGCCTATGAAATGGTTGCGAAATGTGAAATTGTTGGGACACCACATTTTGAAGTGGATACCGCCTCGATTTTTTGCTGAATGCGGTTTCAGGTTCTGGAAAAAGTGCATTCAAACGTGGCTGATAGTCTAGATTTGGACAGGAAGCAGGATATGATAAAAACTGTTATCAGTGATGGTTCAGGGCGGTGAACTGACCACCGAACGCTTCCAATTTGATCAAAGAAATTTTAGAATCCTATAAAAATTGATTACCCCTACAGTTTTTGATGTTTCAAACTGAAATTCGGGGACTACGTTCGTTGTGCAAAAGCCCTTGAAGAAAAAAATCTAGGACTATTCCAGACTGGTACTTCTCACAGCTCTTTTTTATCGATCTCTTCAAACGGTTAAAAAAAAAATTGTCAATCCGGTGAAATCTACGTGTTTTGAGTTACCGGTGGAATAAAAATCTACGTTTCCATCAGTTTTTTTTATGCCGTCTCTCTTTATTTTGATTTTTTTAGACTTCCGGAGTGGAAATTATTGAATCGACGCCTTTAGAGGCACCAAATTTTCTCTGAGGATAAAAATAAACTGAAATTGGAGTCCAAGACACCGAAACGTCAGATTCTGGGCCTCAGATCTGCGATAATTGAACAAGAAACATGAAATTCTTGGAGGTTCCGACGTTTTTTGACCTACAAAGCTAGAATTATCGGAGCGGTCGGGGGTCCAAAGACCACGATGGACCGAATTCGAAGAACCGAAGCTTTTCAGGGCTCAAAATGATCTCTGTGGATAAAAATTATCGAGTTAAAACCGCAAGCTGAAGAAATTGAAGACGGAGAGACTGTGACAGTGAATTCTACGCCTCAAATCTGCGTCGTTTTGGTCAACGTCGTCGGTTTAGCATTCTCAACAATTCACCAGAGTCTTGAATAAACGTTGGAAGCAAATAATGAAGTGGGTTAATTCTTCTCCTCGCAAAATAGAGTGAAAATTTGAAAGTGACGGAGTTCTCGAGCTTTTGAAGAAAAAATAACGAAGATTGAGGCATAATTTTTTTAAATTCTCGCCCCGAAACCCGACATAAACAAATTTTTCGATAATTTTTAGGTTATGTCGTCCCAAACGGAGTCAATCTGCGGTTCTGACGCCGCGAGAATAATTTTCCGCGGGCCGTATTCGGATAGCGGGTCTCGTAGAGTCCGATGTAAACGACGATTGGTCGATATTTGGGTAAAAAATATGTGCGAAATAGTTGATAGAGAAAAATCCTAACCTGATCGTAGCGTATAAAACTGCGCCGTGGTGACTTAGGGATCTCGGCTAATATCGTTCGGCGTATATCCTTCGACTTTGTACGGAAATAAGCCTTCAGCTACCCTGTAACGGGTTTTTGTATTTCCGATTAATTTTATCGGATCGAATATATCATTTTTTACAACTAAAATAACCAAGTGTAACCAATTTTATGTTTCAACTTGGACGCCATGTTGTATTGTGACAGCGTGACAAAACTATCGCATAGGCCGCACTCGCTCCGCGATATCTACTATGTGCGTGTGGCGATCGAATAAATAGTGCGAGAGGTCAATTTCGAATGGTGGGAGATTCAATTGGCAAAAAACCGTTAGAAAATATGATTAAACGGCCATCTTCATTTTTTCGCTCGATATGAAGACTCCTACCGGTTTTTTAGGGTCTTTATTTCATTAGTTTGAGATTATAGATCGACAAGACAAAAAAACTGTTTCCAATTATCAAAATTCTGAAGCTAAGTCGATCGTCGATAGGGAGAAACTATTTTATCGCGCTGTTAGATAAGAAATCCTGTCGGTATCGTAGTTAGACTTTTGAATTTCGCGCGCTTCTGGATGAAGGGCGGGTGGGCGGGTGGGCGAGTCTGTTGGTTTCGGAACACCTGCGATAAAGCTTGAATGATTGATAGGATCTCAGAAATATCCTAATCGAAGTTTTATTTCCTTTCCAACTATCGAAATGAGAAGTAAATTAAGTTCTGAAACGGTTCGATTACAACTCGACGTTCGATTTTCAAATATCCTCATAATTTCCCGCGCTAAAGGTCGAATATGATGGATTTCAAGTATTTCGAACAAAGAAACTAAAAAAAACCGTGACAAATGTTCGAATCCGGGAGAATACGGCGTCAAAATAATTCTCAAAACTTGTTTGAATCATTCTCGAACCGTTTTGTCAGTCTTATGCTCAATAAACTCCGAGATAGCGGCATTCGATTTTCAAATTTCCCGCGCTAGTCACGTTCGAGTCTATTCGACGCTTGGAATCTCGCTAAAAATGGGTTCTAAAATCTTTTGACGATTTTAAAAACGATTCTGAGACGTGATCGAGTAGATTGAAGCGATAAATGTATTGATCTGACACCGATTCAAATCAAGGTTTACTTCCGGTTGTCAGAAAATATCAGTTGTTCCTCTCAGTTCAGAGTACTGTCGCGTGCGTGTGACACTGTGCGCGGTGAAGCCAGTATTAGCCTTGTGATAAGAAAAAGTCCGTTAGTATCAGAGAAAGCCGTGTGGTTGTAGAAGATAGATAGCAAAACGCTTGTTGAAAATATCAATATCCCGACAATAGTCCTAATCTTCAGTTCTAAGATCCTCACAGAAGAAAGAGAAAAAAAAAGTAAATAGATCGCGTGTGCATTGAAGGTTCCAACGGTGAGTGCGATAAAAAATATTGATATTCCTCGTATCGATGTAAACCTCAACACCTTAACATCTGTACATCGCCGCTTTATCATTTTTTGTTTGTTGTATATCCCACACAGCATTGTCTCGTATCATGTGTATTTATAGAGAAAGGAAATAGACAGAGAGAGAGAGAGAGAGAGAGCGGCCTCTGCAGTGGGCGGGGAGCTCGCAGGTTCCGCGAGGACTCGGTCACGCCGTGTACTAGAGAGAGTCAGTCTATCGATTTTCAAATTAATACCTTTTAATGTTCCTAATTACGTTATAAAACTGTTTATAAATCATGTTACACAATTATCGTCAACATTCATGTATCAGTTACAAAAAATCTATCATAGCAGTATTTTTCATTTATTATTTTACATCACACCCAACAATCCTCTCCCTCCACTTTCCTCGATCTTGTTTCGTGATAATTTCTCACCATCTGACCGACTATATCCACATCTGAGGCCATTGCCAAGGGCAAACGTTGGAATAAAGATTTACAATCTTTTCGGTTCAGTAACGATAGAGAGAAATTTTCATGCGAATTTCCCAGTCTTACTTTTCTGCTTGTGTGATGATAGAAAGACCTCGACCTAGACAGGTCGGTAAAGTAGAGATTTCAATCTTCCTTACTTCCTTGAGAAAGGTCGAGGCTTTCTTACACGTTCATAGAATGTTACACACATCGATTATGGACAGAAACGCGACCAAACCACAGTACCATAATCGTATCCTGCTGATTTTGATTCTGTGTCATGGACTCTGTCTTATTGCATTCGTCCTTCGATGCTGAGGCATCTTTTAACCACACAATCGGGAGGAGGATGTAGTCTTGGACTTTAGGAAATCCAAGGCCATGAGGAGCTATCTTGCTCCTTTTTATGATTGGGATCCGTGGACTTGGATGAATCCGGGAACGTCAAAATCGAGTTCCATCTTATCCGAACCTAATTTGATACTTTGTTGTATCGATCGACATTATTTGAGAGATGTTCTACATTTCTTTGGGTCAGTGTGAGGTTGGATCGTAAGGGAAGAGACGTATGCATAATTATTAATTATACATGATATAGGAATGGAAACGTGAGGCGAGTGGAAGGATTAGAATGTTGCGAAGTTTTGTTGGCGCGAGGATGACGCACCCTGCGATATAACCGTTCGGGAATTCGCGGCTAGTCTCGGTTACAGTCGGTGGAATAGGACGGATAGAATACAGGGATTATTCTTCACCTTGCAACCGCAGTTCAGACGCTGGGTGGAAGTAAGTTACTCTTCCAGAATTATAGAATCCTAATCAAAGGATGAAGACAGATACAAAGATTCTAGAGAGTTCGCAGACTCGGTTGTGTGGCTTAATATCACATGTTCTGCAATATATAATAATCAGCAACGTTTGTGTGTGCGTGGCTTTTTGAAGAAAGAAGACAAATTCGGAGAGAGAATAAGGGTTGATTCAGGACTGACCCTTTAAAGTGTTGAAGCAAATGGAGAGCTGGAAAAAGTCATGTTTGCCCAGTGAACCAAAAAGGTTTCATTGAAATTTCTCTCATTATGTGCCTCGTGTGCATGAAGTAAAGTGACTTGAAATGATCAATTGGTCTGGTCTTTTCTCTCATATGGGTTAATTTTGAAAAAGAACCACAAAAAAGAGGCCAACCCTGAACTTCGTCCATATAATTGATTGAAATATCAACTAGGACACAAAAATTGTCTTTTATTCTGTTCTGACTCTCGAATGTATATACGAATTCGAAGTTGGAAAAAATAAGCCAAGCCATTGATCGCTCATTTATATCCCGAAAGAGAATATCGACAAAACGAACCAAACGAGGTTCTATAAGACAGGAGTTTCAACTCGGTTAAATTCGGTTCGCTGGGCGAATTGATGATTGATAAGACGAGATGATTATTACTGAGACGAAAATTGAGAGAAGTTGTCCAAAATATCCTTCAGACATTGACAATCGACAAAATATTCGAGTCCAAAGTCTCTGAGGAAAAGAATCTCCAGTTATCGACTGATTGAAAAGACACAAGAAGATAATTGGAACTCAAGATTGGACCGGATTCACGCCATAATAACATTTTGTCCATTTCTATCCATTCTTCAATTGATAGATCGATTCCAAAACCCAAAAACTGTGCATATGCAGCTTTTTCGACGTGAATTATGTCAGTACATGGTGCAGTGCAGTGTGTGTTAACATCCCTGATTCGATGCCTACGCCTTCCAAGATTTCATATATCATGGCCTTCATTTCTCCTCCTCTTTCCATCTATAGAATCTATGCACGATTCTCTGCGTATGGAGTAAAGAAATAACCAATGTCTATGAGTTCATAACGTCAGACTCTCTGAATCAGGACGGAGGCACCAGTGAATGAACAGCCGTTGCTCATCCACTGGTGCCTCCATCCTACTAAGTATTCAGATGGTCTATATTTTGTGGACATTCAAAAATGCTGTTGCAGTTATCAGATCTCTATTAGTGTCATCATCAGTATCGGTACTATGTTTGGTTTGGTACCACATCAAATTCTGAAACTGTGACTGATGAAAATACTAATCAAGGATTCGGTTCCAATTTTCGTTTGTTCGTCCGTTTCAATAATCAGAGCAACTGAGAAGTTTTGCTAGCTAGACGGATTGATATACTAGAATATGAAAGAGAGAGAAGTGGAAAGGCCCGTGAATATATTTTTGATCATTAGAAAAAAAGCGAAAAAATTGTAATTAATTCATACATGTAACTTTGTGTCTGATATTATTGCATTAGCTCTCGCCTAATTTGATCGATTACGTCGGTCTCGATTTTAGTCGGAATTTCCCCCTAGTGTCTAGATGATATCACCCAGAATCTTGTTAACAGATTTCATTCGGTAATAATTCCGGCACAGTAGTCAGCACAGTGTTGTAATTGGAGCTCATTCAAGATTGAAATCGATTCGATGTACTGGCAGATAAACAAGAAAAAGAAAACAGACACATTGATCTTAAATGAACTCGGGGAAATTAGCTTTGCATGAATCATGTATGAGAGTCCATATCAACAATCATGAACACAGGTAGCAAGATACCAAGGTGTATACGGTTCATTAGTCACGGATGTATCAAGTTTGACTAATGCATCGTAAATTCCTGGAGATGTGACTTCGTCAGGTGTTATTTGTGACTGTGATCATGATCGTAAGTCAACAATAGCGGTATACGTAATCACTCTATTGCACTTGAAGCAAATTGACGACGTACGCGAGTAAAGCCGTTAGATACTGAAATTCCCTCTAAAAAGAAGCATAAAGCTCTGAAGTACCGTGTAGAAGATCGTATGATGTATTCGAGCCCGGATAATCTCAGGATTTGCATAATCCTCACGATATTATAGAAATTGATATACTCTATACCTGCAAGGACCAGCAGGATTGCGATATAGATTTTTACTGAAAACTTATATCCAGAGGATAAAAACTCTTCTCGTAATAAATGCGATCGATATACACACAGCCAGCGATGACGTACTAATTATAGTATTAATTTACATGATGCATAATCATAATCAAGGCAAGAAGCACAAAATTAATTCACGTCACGAACTACTCTGCTTGAAAATTCTATCAACCGAATTACGTCACCACATTCCGGAATAACTCGGATTATCTACTTCTCATAAAAGATCGAATCATTAGGTCATAAAATGATCATTCAATCACCCGGGATGCCTAAGAGAGGAACTCATCCCATCAGCGTCAGCTCTTCCGCAATCGAACCCCTACGTTTGTCGGAATATAAACCAAACTCCAGATCGTAAAAGGTGAAGTCCTTTGTTCTCTTCGGAGAATCGCAACCGCCTCTCGGGTCTCTATCACATCCCCGGCTCGAAGGCTGCGTACCCTTTCGCGAAAAACGATTCAGTCTCGACCCTGAAGTTTCGACGGGAATGGGCAAGCGATATAATCGCCTCCCCTGTTCCTCGCCTTGGCCCTCGACCTCGACAGATGAGTCGACCGCGTGACCCTTATACAGAACCTTGGTATCACAAGGGTCGAGGGTTTGGTTCCGATATTGTATGTCGGCGCCACGTCAGCCTTCAAAACGCTCCGGAAAACCGTTTTTCACGTTTCGCATCATCAGTCGGACAAGCATGGTGATCCTGACCCATCAGCGAGACGGAGGATCAGGACGATCGGAGCTCGAAGCCCATCATCCTCCAAAATCGCATGAGCATAGCACACGCCGAATGCGCCAGAACGTTTTGTGGCGCATACACGTTCCCCCCAGCAGACGATTCTTGTGGTATTGATCTAGCGGTCCGGGGCATCAAGACTGCTCCTGGCGACCTCTATCTCTGCTCTCGACGAGGATTCCCCGCCCGTTTATACCCCGAGTTTGGTGAAAAAAAACAAATTTGGGTTATGGTACACATCGATCAACAAACAACGAAGGACGATGGGTCGTCTCCCGAGGGACCGTCGACCGGCACGAGCCCTTCGAGCTCCACTCCATGTTCAAATCTGTCGAGGATGCCCTCCCGAGGATCCCGATTACGAGTCACCTAGTCGTGACGTTATAAATAACAAAAAAAAATAATAATAATAAATGCTGAAGTATCGATTTCAACTAAACGTACGTTTGACCCAGTTTCTGCACTCTGCTTGTTCGACACAGGCGTCAGCAGTACGTATGGAGTGCTCCTTCAATGGGTAACACAAACAGCAAAAACTGTGCTTGTTTTGGAAGGAAGTATTTCAATGCCTGATGTTGGATGCAGAGAACACAGCTCTGAACTTCGACATTTGATCACTGAGCAGACTTTGAATATTGTTCCATCATGCATAGCGAGTGGCAGATGTTCGGAGAGAGAATCCTTCATCACGGAAGCTAAACTGATGCTCGAACTTGCGGTACCAGGTGGAATAGTTGGCACTGGGAAGACAGAGTCAGCATAGTGCCAACTATTGTTACAGATTGCGATTTGAATATGAATGACGTATTGAACCCTGTTACTCGACTGGTATTCAGGTGCATGAATTGAGACTGTCGAGTTTCTTGGGCATTGTGTGCTGTCCACGTGAAGAGGGTCTCTGGACGTATTTATACCTACGCATTGGATGTGGGCATGATAGCATAATAATGTCGTATCGGGACATTTGAGTAGGTGGGGCATCATCGAGATAGTCTATATATAGCGTCCGGTTCTGATATGTCGAATTAGAACTGGAATTGAGGCAATACAGGGTGTAATGAATGTAGATCGTTATGAAACTCGAGCTCTTTGTCAGACTCATCCTTGTCGAAATGTAATGACAATATCCACCTCATTGTCAGTATTAAAGAAGATATTGCATAATGCGACCTGTATGATCTACTCATTATTCATTGGAAGACGACACAGTTCACAGAGTTGACACGGAATAGGTCATGAGCCATTTATTTTCTTTCCTTCTTTCTGTGAAGAAGTTTTCAAAACTCGGTATTTGATAGTGAAAATGGAAAGACGAAAATTGAAAAATCCTAAATTCTGAATTCTATATTCGCAATTTTCATATTGTCATTATTGATTTTCGGTCTTCAATTGTCAGTTCATAATTTTAATTTTCGATGCTTAGCTTTCAATTTTCAAATTCAAGTTTCAAATGCATAATTGAGAATCGAAAATAGAAAATTGATCACTTGGCAATCAGAATTGAGGATTAAAATACTGAAAAATGAGTGAAAATTCAGGATATAGAATCGAAACATAAAAAATGAAGATTCGAAGAAGATTCAAAATTGAGACTGTAGAATCTAGAACTACCTACATTAATTTGAATGATAAAAAATTGAGATTAAAAATTCTAAATTGGGAATAAAAAATGTTTATTCAAATTGAAAACACTGATTTTGAGATTGAAACTGAGAATTGAAAATTAAGAATGGACTCTATAAATTAGGAACATGATTAAAAAAAAATTGAAAATTCAGGCAATTTTTTATTCGAATGTTTATTTTGTTACAGGGAAAAATTTAACCCTCTGAAGAGGCCACCGCCACAACGAGGAGACTATATTGGTTCGACCTTGGTGCTTCTCGCGGCTCTGAAGAGGCGCGAAGTTGAAGGAAAGAGGAGTAGCGAAGCCCCAGGGATCAAAGCGGACACAAAGTCGTCTCCACGATGCCTGCACCCACGACAGCCGCCGCCGCAGGGGCAGAGGGCGCGCCTGGAGGCCCTCCGCGTACCGAACTTCAGGAACTTCAGCTGAAGGCGGGTCAGACTACAGATGAGGTGAGTTGAGCCTGTTCACATCATCCGATTATCCCTATTCGAGTGATAAAGAAGCTTGAGAAAAAAATATAAATAAACGCGATCATTTAAAAAAAAAATGTTATCCATCTAAAAAATTCATTCAATTTTGTGTTGGAGCGATTGAATCCAGTCGATTGAGACAAAAATGGTAGAAAACCGTTGATTCGTTCTCGAAATATTTTTATATGAAATTTTTTATTTTTTTAGAAAACTGCTTTACCGATTGAAATGGAATTTGAATGAGTTTCAGGATCGAAAAAACCGCGAAGATCCAGACTAACTTCGTGTCTCAAATCCGTTCATTTATTTTCAAGTTATTGCGTGAATAGAATTTTTGCTTTTTTTTTAATAACTCGAAAATTTCTTGACCGATCGAATCCAAAATCGAATGAGCTTTAAGTTTTAAAAAACAGGGTCGAGTGAGACTTGAATTCATTGAGTAGCCATCCATTTGTTTCTAGGTTTTTATCAAGATTTTCTTTTTTCGTGAAAATATAAATTTTTGAATACCCCAAAATCTACTTTACCGCCTGAAAAAAAAAATTGCGTCAATTGAGACTAAATTCGCAAAAAATCTGCTCATTGATAGTCTTCAGGTGATTGTCAGTGGACCTTTCACTGTTTTTCGACTGACTCGACGAGATTTAGCCGAGTATTAAATTTGAAAAAAGCGGGTCTCTTCATTTGAGACAGAATTTTCCAAAATCCGTTCAATTATCTTCAAGTTATCATCAAAAGAAATGTTCATTCCTGGTTTGACAATAACCCAAAAACTACTTTACCGATCGAGTCGGAAATCAAATAGATTCTATATTATAAAAAAACCTAAATGGTCTAAAGATTTAAAAACTCGCTCTTGACATTCGGGCTCACAGTCTTCAGTTTTTCAAAAGCTCATCGGTAAAAACAGAAGCCGCATAACCCAGGCCCAGGCGTACCGAAAGCTGCTCTTAAGCACCGGCGAGTCCACAGTTTTACCGACTGCCGAGAGAGCCAGTAGTAACAGTCAGACTCGGTCGGACGAGCTAGTAGTGAGGCCAGCCCTCGGTCGGACTTGGCTTACGATTGAACGGTACTGCCGAGGGCTCTGCCATTGATACTTGATTACTGACCGTGGGGAGTAACCAGGGGATGAAATAGGAACTTTGAATCCAACAATTTTGTTATTCAGAAAATAGAAAAAAAAGGCCGAACGTATTTTTCTTTCTACTTCTGTATTTTCGTTTAGAAATGTCGCTTCGGACGATATTGGATTTTTTTTTTGTTTCTGTATATGAGACAGAAACGGGGAGCTCTGGAGTTGACGAGATGTGACGACGGTCTCTCCACGCATGTATTTATACTCAGGTCACGATTCTACCACCGCTCTAGAGTTTAGAGATCTCATGTCACATCCCTCGGAATACCAATACCTACGAGCTTCTGAACTTGACAGAAGAAATTATATTCGAGAGAGATGGACAAATGGTCCTTGTCTGTGCCATCAAAGCTCACCCTTCAACCTTTCACGAGATGTAGAGAAAAAAAAAATGATAATAATATCAGAAATTCAGTTAGCAGCGCTTTTACACGAATCAGAACTTCGTGGAGGTCGAAATAAGGCGATCTATCAACCCCTTGCTGCACATCACAAAATCGAATTGCAAGAAAGAAAACGAAAAACGAAAAAGTATGCGATATTGTAAGAAATTTCAAACAGCCCCCCAAAAAAAATCCTTTTATGGCCACCTGCCACTTTTGAAGTGATAAATGAAGACAGGCTACATTTTCTTTCGTTCTCATCTTGTTTTTTGGACACTTTAGTCTCGCAATCTCCAGAAAGACAGGCTCCAATAAAGTTTCAGAATAGAGGTCATAAAGATCAAAATCTAAATAAGGCTCCAGTGCGTTTTTGCTTCTATGAGCGAAACGAATCGCTGTTACTGGTTTTTTTTGCCGATATCTCACGCCCGGTAGCACCCAGGTGAAAAATGAATATGAATAATTTTACAGCTCATTAAATTCTCTACAAGAAAGGTCCGTATAGTTTTTCACTTAGAATCGCCCGTTTGGGAGATATAGGATAGCCAAGCGGGTTAAGGAGGTACGGCTGTACAGGGTCGGATATGCGGGTGTCTCAAAAGGGCCCCCAACTTTGTTCGTTGGTTATAAACTTCCGAATACCCCTATTTTGATACAAAGTTTAATGTAAAAAAAAATGATGAGGAGACTTGCAGATTCGTTTTATTTTTGTTTGATCACCTCCCAACCGCTGTTAGATGGAGTAGAATAGAATTTTCCCTTTGTCTTCTCTTCAGCTGAACACTGCTGCAATTTTTCAGATCCTGTATAGTCGAGCTGATTTTAGAAAAATTTTAGATTATATAAAAGAGTCCAACCTCCTGCGATAACCTCTCATCAAGTGACCAATGGCACGAGTAGGATTCATGCGACCCTGACCTGAAAGTTTTCAGTTTCAAGCTTCCATATCTTCTAAACGGTGGCTTCTACGCAAAAACTTTAACGACCATTCTTGTAGAGAATTTCATGAGCTTTAACACTAGTCCAGGTCATTTTTTACCTAGGAGCACCCGGAAGTGAGATATCGGCTAAAGAGTAGGAGAACCCAAAAATCTTAGCCTCAGATTTAGAGAAGGGCTGCAACAATATCAATAATTCTGAATCCATTTTTGGATTCGCTGCTGACCCGAAAACATACAAAGAAAATGTATAATATGACAGCAAGCTTGTATCTCTTCCTCTTTAATCGGAGACCTAATTACCCCAAGGTCGTCAACAGGGTTGAACGGAAGTTGTTTTACGACCATTTCTCTCCCATCTGAATCGTTCTAATTCTCCTCCTCATCTGCTAATCGTCGTCAGGGTCAGAAATGTCTGCATCAGGCTCGTTCGCCGCTATATATGGTCAGTGTTATCTTTCCCCTGCGGAAATATCGCGTCATTGTACCACCGTTCGTATAAATTGCCGCTACGCGTGCGTCGCGACGTCGACGTCGGAACATTCCTCCCTTCCCAGTGTCCACACACCGGGTGATCTCCCGCGTGGGTTGCATCAATTACTTACGATGATGAGTCCATCCAGCTGTAAGCCGTCTCTTACGTCAGCCACCGTCCAACGTGGGTCAAAAAATAATAAAAGGATACCCACACAATGAAAAAAATCACTGCACGTCAACGATTCGAATCGAAGTTTCGAAAAGCTGCCTGAAGCGGTTTTTGCTTAATGGCGGAGAGAAAGAGGATGCATGCAAAATTCCACAAGTCGTGGTTACGATTTTTTTTTTTTTTTTATCAAATTTTGTGAGTCGACATTACATTCTTGCCACTCTAGTTTCTACGATCATCACTTTTTCGCATAATATTTCCTCACAGAACGTCTATAATCTCGTTATCAAAGTGAGATGTGAGGTGGCTTCAATGCTGCCACCAGATGGCGTCTGGGTGAACTGAGTACCCCAATGTCATCACACATGTTCTATTGGACCCTAATCTCTGATCTCATCTTATTCCTATTTGTATGAAGAACGATTCTTTTCTTTTCTTATCCAAAATCAGAAATGAATATCGAGAGAGCCATTCGCCGGAGGTGGTGGAGGTTAGGCGTTATCTAAGCGCGATAAAACGGCAATCGAATTCTCATCATCGTCGTAACATCTTCATTCGCATCGTCTGGAGAGTTGATACCCAAAATTCAGTTTCGTGTATGTAACGGAGACCTTGGACGTGAAGAAGAGCCTCGATTTTAGTCGCTTTTGGTATCGACAAGGGATATCCGGCCTTAACACCTTTCGCGGTGTTTATAATCCGACTGAAATTTTCTGTAACGGCGAAATAATTAAATGATACATAAGTTAAATCCTCAAATCCTCTTTGTGAGTAGCTAGGGTGCTTATTGCATACATCAATTCGGACTGAGTGACTGTTTTTAGATTGTCCAAAATTACACCCACGAGTTTTCTTCTTTTTTCGCTGTCGTATAATCGACGTATTTCAATATTCGATGAAAGAAAGAAGATCAAACTTCGCCCTAGAAGAATTATGCAGTCATGCAAAAGAGCAGTGGAAGCCATTTTCGAATCGGTGTTTCATTTGGCGAATACGGTTAAACCGTAATTTACGAAAGAATGAAAAAGCATGTATAGTTTTGAGTGATGAATCTCTGACACATCGTATACTATAAAGACCCTAGGTCTGAGGTCGTTACTTAGGTCGTTTTATAAGACGAGGGCAGGGCACCCTGGCGCGCATGGATTTGAAGTCGCGTGCAGCCATGAGCGAGTAGATATACTAAAATGCACGCGATCTTGATTTTACATCGTCAATAATATACACAATTACACACACACACACTGTATGATGAATGAATTCCTTTTCTCTTTACACAATTTATTACATCCCCCCCCGTTTAAATTCCAAACCAACGGAATCGAAGAATTACTTTATGAAAAATGAATGAAACGGATTCAATCAGGATCCAATTTCGCCTGAATCTTGCGATTCTCGGGAAGAAATCAACTTTTGTAACTTTAAAAAGTCACTTTTTAACGCCTGTTGGCTGTCCACAAAGTGACATTTTATACCGCTAAGATCGGAACTGCTTTGAAAAGACTTTTTATGGCAGTTAGCTTCCAGCATCGATCCGAAGGACATAACAATTCACAATAATTCCGCTTCGAAATTGTTTTGAATGGTTTTAGTTCACTCTTAGTCTGCTTTTAGCGGAGTTCAACGTGCAATCGATTCTGCTACATCAGCTCCAGCTAGTAGACGGTACACGTTAGCCACCGCATTCCCGCATCCCCGTGCCATCGAGTTTACCATATTGAAGGAAAGTCATGAATTTTTATGCTTCTATCCTCTCCAGCTTCACTTGATATTTATTATACACAAGCGCGCATACCTTCGGTAATTTAACTATATCTTTCAGACTGTGGTACACGCGGTGGTACTTCACAGCTCTTCGGAACCTCATTTATTTTTTTCGTCAACACTGATTAATGGGAGGTGCTAACCTTTACCACTTTATCTCACAATCAGTCGGTACCACTATCTAATAGTTGGAAGGTAGACTTTGAAATGATACGAAATAGTTGTCAAATGGTATGAAATGGGATGTAATAGTGTAAAATGCTTGTGGAATGATATGAAATAGTGTTGAATGCCTGTGAAATAGCACGAATGGATGTGAAATGGACATTTTTTAGTCGCAAGAGCCGCGATGGCTCGGGGACAAGAGGCTCGCCTACCGTCTTGTAGGTCGTGGGTTCAAATCCCTCCGAAAACCTGAGATTTTTTTCAAGAAAAAAAACAGCGATAATGGGCGATAATCTTATTTGGATAACACCTCGAGAAATTATCTGATAACAAAATTGATGATACGATGATGAATGGAAAAGGAATGTGTTTCGAAGTCATCAACTTCTAGTTTCGCTGTGAACATTCCTTTGCTTTCAATTTCACAGGATTTTGCGCCCTAGGGCAAGAAAAAGACGTTTCCGCCCGCTCAAGAGGTATGAAAAGTGGCATTTTGCGACCGGGTGTGAGAAAAATTTGTTGAATCACTGGAGTAATGCGACTATATTTTATTTTTTATTTCGTGCTTTTGGACCTCGGCGCCCAACTGAGATTCGTGGACATAGATTTTCTTATTCTTTGAAACTAAGTTTAATTTGGAAAAATAATCCGAACAGTAATGATTTGATAGCGATGATAGACCTCTTCAAGTTAATATTAAGGGCTTAAAATTTCATGAAATTTTTTTTTTGCCATACTGAATGATATTCTCAATATATTTTTCAAAAAAAAAAAATAGTCCATTTTTTTGGCCCAGTCTATTGTGTAACGTTATAACATTCACCACGAGCAGTGGGAGGAAGAAGCGCCGAGGGATTTCCATCTCGTCCCTCCTCATCTCCCCATCCCCATTAATTCCTGTGTAATTTCTCACCTGGAAGCCTACGGCAGGGATTGATAGCAGGGTTGAACAGATTAACCCTTTGCCTGCCACGAGGTACGCATCTCATTCTAGATATTTAGAAAATATAGTTCATCTTCGCTGCTATCATCACCCGAAGTGAAATTGTGGCATCAATGACGAAAGAAACACTACGCCAACCGGTCTATCTAATTCCTGACGTATTTTGAACAAGAACAAGTTAACTTGTCCACTATCAAGTATCACAAACATGTTCATTGAACCTGGTAATGTTCAAATTACCGCTTGTCTCCGCCATTGTGTGACCCTTAGTTTGAGGACCGATGGAAACCGCTTTCCGAAATCTGGACACATGAAGCAGACATGTTTGAATAAAAAATCGAACCCTTTCGGGGTTCGCACCCCATCCGTCGTTATAAGAGTAGAGGGAAATTGAACCCCTGGGGACGGGGTGACGGCTGTGTGAGCTAAAAAAGAGAAAAAGTCAAATACCCGCATCTCTGTCCGTGGAACAAAATTCACTCTCCACGCATTTATTCCCGAGGAAGCGAGACACGGGAACGGGAGTTGTGTTCGGTACGGTGTTTGGAAAGGTTATAATACCGGCACGTCTAATGTCACGGGGTCACGGTGTCACCTCCTACACCTTATCCGGACCCGTTGGGGATGAGATAGAATCTGTTTGTCCTCTGGGACGTGATGTTACCGGGAAACGGAGATATCGGAAAATGGTGTTGTTGTTCGACAGCCATTATCTATCAACCACACAGGCTACTTCAATTCGCTCGAGTATAGGCACTCTCGGTCAATTTTCCAATCACACCAGACGAGTGGTGACAATTTTATTATCAAACGAGGGATGAAATGGACATAGTCCATCGCAAAAATCACCTCGCGGTGTCGACTTCTTCACGTTACATATGAAATTCCGAAGTGGTAGCAATAATTAGAGAATAGACCAGTTGAAGATCCCCTTTCACCCCCGATGGTTCACCGTTTTGTTGAATTATGGTCCAGGGTCGTACGTGACCGGAATAATTCTCTCCCGATGAAAAGCGTCTGATGGTTACTCGCGGTCCGATTGAGGCGAGGGTTTCGCGAAAGGTCAAAGGGTAAAAGGGCGCGTTGTCGGGTGGTCTACGGAGTACTCTCAGTAATTCGATAAAGTTGACAAAGAACGGAACTAAGTGTGCAAATATTCGACCATTGACGATCGTATCGGTAACACGAACCCCGCCGTCCGAGGCGGTGCGGTCCGCCACTTGAAATTAGGTTGCAAGGGGTCGCGCCGACCATTCGGAGCAAAATTAAGCTGACACGACGGTCTTACGCGAAAACTTTATCACAACTTTCCCGATGTTCGAGAGCCGCGAGATTACCTTCCGGCTTTTCCATCCAACACCACAACCCAGGCCGTCCATCCATCTCCATTATCATTCGACGCGTGCAGAAGTTCAGAGAGGCCATAAGAATCCCCCCGTGCTGGCTGTGTGCACGAATCGAATAGATTTTTTAGGTTATTGACGCGAAAAGACGCCACTGTGAGACACAGCCCTCCATAAACTCTGCCAAACCATTCGGTCCATTCGACGGGAAGAAACTTCGCTCCAACATCTCCGGATGTCATCAATGGCCAATCGAACGAAAGTGCACGGCGAGTTTTTAAGGCGTGTGAGCCGGGTAGCGCGCAGTCTCGCTGATACTCGCGTGGGCCGTCGAGCGGTCGTCATGGCGACGGGTTGTTGCGCGCCAAACAACGTCACTCGGCCACACACGAAGCCTCACGGACGGGGCCGAGCCCGGCCGGCAGACGGTGAACGGACTACTGATATCATTCATCCCTCGCCACTAGTTACTCGACATCGTTCCACGGAGGAGCGGCGGCCAGCACTCCTCGTCCAGGACACCGAGAATAAGCTGTACCGATGGAGTTGTGAAGTCTTGTAGAAGGCACGATAAATCTAGCCATCCGAGTACTTGGACATTGTGCGGACTAGCAGTGAAATACTGGTTGAACTTTCGCTAGTTCGAAGATGTGATCGCTCTGCGCTGCCTGGATCGATGCGCCGGCCTATCCAGCCGACCATTCGATATGCGTCGAAGTGTAATTGGCCACTATTCACCGACGGTCTATTAATAGAGCAATATAACTCGGAGTAGATACCGCCGGTCGATATACGACATTGATTACCCGGTTCATGAACCATGGAGGTACTAGGCTGCGGAGGAACAACTGTTGATATCACCTCATCATCGGCTGTGAGCACCGCACCGTTCAGTCTGGAAGCAAGAGGATGAGGACACAGTGAAGATATCTGGACTCGGTCAGAAGACTAATAACGGAATAATGAAGGAAGGAATTGATTCCGGAAATACCGTCAAGGTGGACAGAGGCGGCGGTCTTTCCCATCTTCTTCAGGTCAAACCCCTGGAGGTACGTGGTTCATGCCGAGGATAACTTCGCCCTTGCATACATGAGGGAGGCTCCTTTTTTCCGAGAAACGTTATCGTTCCCGTTGCCGATTAATGTTGGATGTCCACTCGAATTTTTATTCCTATTGGGGCCGGGACCCCGCCGAGGAACGGCGAACGTCAACATTCTGTCGTAAGGCGCTAAGTTTTGAGTGTCTACGTGACTATAGCAAAGCCGGCGACGGAGATAAGTTTTTCCCGTCTACATATTGCAGGGCGTCCGGGCTCCACCCCGGTTTTTGAGAACCTGTTCGGTGTCGTCCCCTCGGTGACTGATGGAGACTGATGGGGGCCGCTCTATCAAAACTGTAACTCAGACTCTATACTCACTCTGGGGAATTTGGATTGACGGACACTCTTCTCTGCGTGCTACATATTGCTCAGGACAGTTCCATCCTGATCCTTCTACCTCCACATTGTAACTCTGAAAGACGTGGACGGGACGAATTTCTTCATAACACTTTGAACCGGCAACTTAGATTGCTTTGGATATTGTTCCCATCAACTTTTTATCCCTCTCGTCGATATCACGGAGCGACATACCCAGGATGCAGTTTTTGCATCTGCGATTCCTGAAAAACCACTGGGCCGATTTTGCCCAGCTTTGGACCGAAAGTCGTTCATATTCAGACCATGCAGCCCTGTGATTTTTTACTCGTTTTCACTTCCGGTTCCAAAATGGCGGACATTTCAAGTTCCACAAAATTAGTAACTCCCACGATTCTGGATGAAGTGGTCAACCGATTTGGCTCAAATTTGGACAGGAAATTGTTCACATTGGAATCATTCAGCTCTGTGACTTTTCATTCGTTTCCATTTCCGGTTCCAAAATGGCGGACGTTCAAACTCATAACTTCCACGTTTCTTGAGTTAATTCCTCGAACTTGGAAACCAAATCGTTCGTTCTTTGATATAGAATATGGATGATGGAGATGTGGAAGGTTAGAATGATCAGAGGTCCTGAATTCATGGGTACGGAAAAATAAATTCCGTAACCTCTGGTCTGGGTTGGGGAGAACAGTTAAAATTCATCTTCAATTCATCCACTCTCGTCTCCGATATTCATTATATTCGAGATCCGAGCTCCGAGAGCCTCGTCAAAGTTTTACCACGTTTTGGGGGGCCAAATAACCTCATTCATCTTTAAGAGTATTCGATTCCTCCTCATCCTCCTATTCCTACGGATAAGGTAGACGGCAGCGCCGCAATACTCCATGGGAATGCCAAAGGTACTCCTGCAGGAGCGGCAGAGGGTTCTCGTTCTTTCTCATTCACTCATTCGTTGAATCTCCTCGATCATTTAACATTGGGTTCGTCTTATTATACAGAATTCGGAGAGAACCGATACGTGCTCTTGAAAATCGACTTTCCGAACACCCCTTTCTTCCGAAGCGTTTGTCTCTTTTTTGGAGACTTAAAATCGAGAAGAAATCTTCGATCCTCTAGTTCCTGGTCAGGTAGAACCTAACATGGCTCTTTTTTCATCATACAAATCAGCATACGAGACGATAACTTATTCCTGCTGAGCCTTAGCTCCGACAAAATCATAGATCTTGACGTACTCGTACTTTTAGTTTTGCTGTGAGGGCTGCGAGTGAGAATCGAGTCACGCGAACTCTGATAAGAAAATATTATTTCTTTGTGTTTGTGTGCGATGGAGACGTGGTGTGCTGGTTATAACGGAATATTATTTTCGTAACACCTGCATGGGAAGTTCGACTCCGCGCACGGTAGAGGGTGCGCGAAATGGCTGATTCCCTTACCGGCCGAGAGCAGTGCCAGAATGTGGACATTCCGGCACGGAGTGTCGACACCAGAATCGCCAACATTCCAGCACTGTCCTCGGTCGGTAAGAGGATCAGCTATCTCGCACATTCTCCACAGTCCGCGAAGTCAGACTTTCCATATCAGGTTTTATACAAAAAACAGGATGTGGATCTCGTGCGGGTTGGCGATTCCTAACTCGTGTGAATGCCGACACTCGCCTTCGGCTCGTCCGGCATACCTCACACTCGTCCGGAATCGCCAACTTCCCGCACTTGATGCACAATATACTATACCCGGATGAAAAAATCTTTGAAGTGAATTTTTATTTTTTTTTCTTCTACTTTTTCATACCTTGATAATGTCGATCTAATATAAACGTCTGTATTTTCGCTTCTTTACAGTCACTCGAGAGTACGAGACGTATGCTGGCATTATGCGAGGAGGTAAGTTTGTTCAGACAGTTTTAAATTTAAATATTGTAATTTTAGTGAAAACAGTAAAAAAAAAAAGGAAAAAAAAATTATCAAATTGTTGAAAAAGTACCGAATGAAATGATGGAATCGGGCGAATTCCATATCGTCAAATTCTTGTTGTGCCAAGCTCGGCGGTGGGTGACGTGGCTATGAGAGACTCTGGATTCTTTCGATTTCGAAATACCACAAAGAATTCTCAAAGAACTGAACTAGATCTTTATAGCGATGCTGAATTTTTGTTCGTTTATTTTATGATAAAAAACTGCAGTCTCTCATGGATTCGTTCAAATTTTGTGAACGTCTCAGCTATTTAACAGAAACAAAATTTGTCATTCTCCATCTGCCAACAAAATCAATGATAATAATGACATTTTTTTATCAAAAATTTTTTACGGTAATAAATTTCGTTCGAAATTTCAGTTTCTAAAAAAGTGCGTTGAGAAATGAAGATACAAAAAATTGATTATCAAGATCTGAGGTCTTTGAGGTCAATTCGAATTCACGATTCAATTTATTTGTTGTTGTTTTAATGACTTTTCGATGCATTATTTGATGTACTAATAATGGCACAACAAGAGATTCGATAAAAAGTGTTAGATGTGTCTGCGACGATTGATGAAATGTATCGTAAGAAAAAAGCAGAACACAGAAACTGTCATGAAAGTGCTGTAATCAAAGTGGGAATATCAGCATTGATTATTATCCTCCATAAATACATACATATAATATATATATTTTATACATATATCTATTATCCTTTAGGGAAGTCGATAGAAGCTAGGCTCCGAACCGTGTCCATGTTGAAATATACTCCATCAGTAAATATCAACGAAATCAAATCAATAAATTTTTCATGTATAATTTCATAAATTCAGTTGGAATTTTGTGAGATTATAGTAGGAATACAAGTTTTAAGTTTAAAATTCAATAAAACTTTATTCAATCTTATATTCATATAAATACGAGTTAATAATTTCACAGAATTTTATTTGATTCCGTTTTGTGTCATCATATTTTTCTGGATCGTTTCTTTGAAATTCCCACTTTGATTAGTTTTAGTATCGTTGAATTTGATCAGAGGGGTAAACCGCTCACCTGATTTCGAGACTTCAAGATTTCACGAAGTCAACTGACTTCAGCTGACTTCACGTGACTTCCACTGACTTTAAGTGACTTCAAATGAATTGAACTGACTTTGACTGACTTCAAGTCACGTCAACTAGACTAGTCACTTGAATTTGACTGACTTCACGTGACTTCCACTGACTTTAAGTGACTTCAACTGACTTGAAGACACGGTAAATTGACTAGTCACTTGAATTTGATCGCTTTTAAGTGACTTAAAATAAATTCAACTGATCCCGACTAGAAATTCAATCAGGGGCGAAGCAGGCGGGAGTAAGGCCCTGATAGGAGCCTGATGTAACGCAAGGTTCCACATGGGCCTGATCAGGCTCAGGTATTTAGTAGTACTGCCTGATCAGGCCCATGTGGAACCTTGCGTTACACAGGCATGCCTGACTTAATTTCTAGTCGGGATTTTCACTGACTTCAAGTCACGTTAAGTAGACTGTCACTTGAATTTGACTGACTTCACGTGACTTCCACTGACTTTAAGTGACTTCGACTGACTTAAAGACACGATAACTTGACTAGTCACTTGAATTTGACTGATTTTAAGTGACTTCAAATGAATTCAACTGACTTCGATTGACTTCAAGTCACGTTAACTTGCCTAGTGACTTGAATTTGACTGACTTCACGTGACTTCCACTGACTTAAAGACACGATAACTTCACTAGTCACTTGAATTTGATCGATGTTGAGTGACTGCAAATGAATTCAACTGACTTCAACTGAATTGAAGTCACGTTCACTTCACTAGTAACTAGAATTTGTGATCGAATTTGTGAACTGAGGTCTTTTCTAAGCCTGGTTTGCATCTGACATTAAGAGTGGTTAACCCCTCGATTCGAACACGATTGTGGGTGTCAAAGACAAATGTGGAGGCCTTGAGTAAGCCTCATATTGACATTGATAGTAAACATAATGAAAAAAAAAATTGTAGGGGGATAGATAGTTGAGTACTTTGAAATAATTTTTTTTTTTTCATTTTTGTTGAAATTCAAATTACATAAATATTGATATAAATATAATATATATTATAAAATGTTAGTGATAAGGTCTTCTAGGTCTTCGTCTGTGCACCCGCTCCCCTGTTCCGACTCTCCTATCCCCTCAGTATATCGTAAATGAGAAAAAAAAAGAAACTATTATATACTTCTATTACATTAATATCTTTGTATACTTATTCTCTATTACTATAATATACTTTAAAATTATACTGAGACTATTATAATATTATTTCTCAAGACTATTTAACTAACTTCTGACTATAGACGTTGGGTGATGCTGTGAATGTGGATTGAAAAACTCTACGCACTATTTGTGGCAACGTGATATCATATAATTATATATATATATTTTTTTATCCTTCAATTATTTCCATCTTTCTATCTATACCTATCATTATTGTAATCAATCTCAATTTTTTTTTTTTTTTTACATTTTATAGATTCTTATTTTCCAGTTTTTTTTTAACTATTTGGTTTTTCTTCATTGAACAATTTTTTTTTTTCATTACGTTTACCAAATGAAAATAATCAATATTTTTATAATCAAAATTTTTTTGATGATTGTGACTTTTTTTGTTTCAAATATTTCGAGACAATTATCATGAAAATTTGCTGTTCTTTGGGAAGGGAAAAAGAATGATAAATTATTCATGATTTTAATTTTCTACATCTTTTTATTGTGTGTCTCCTGTTATACTCTACATATATATTTCATTTATTTTTAAATATACTCAAAATACAGACTAAATTAAACTAAAAGTATTCTTTAAAAAATTTAATCAATTAACTAATTACAATAAAAAAAAAAAAAAAAAATTACCTAACTGTTAAGCATCGTCGGTTAAATGTGTGTGGTGTTTGTAACTGACAATCTTGCTGCTGCTGCTGCTGAGATGTTAGTGGCTGATATCTGTCGCCCCTATCTGTCTATGTTTGTATAAAACTATACCTATATATACTATATCGTCTACTAAATGCAGAACATTATACTATTATACGGTATTACTTAATATATACCCCTTATTACTTACTTGAATTTAATACAAAAGAAGAAAAAAAAACAATAAAAATCATTCATTATTGTCCTCTGATTCATATGCTAATTGTCAAAATTTATTTGCAAAATTTCTTTTATACTGGCAATAATTGGCCATGGTCTGAGGACATAGTCGGATCAGATACTGTCTCGATAGGAAGATCACTATTTTTTTAACTGATTTTTTTACTCTGAGAGACTCGAAGTGATACTCGACATTAAATATGGATAATGAGGGTCTAACCCCACTCGAACGCCATAATTTTTTTTATTTGATCCGACTCCCCGATTCGCGGGAAAAAATTATTTCCTCAATGAGCATCACAACCATTTGACCAGGGTCGAATCTGCTACTCGGGCCCCCACTCTCTTTCATGGCCCGGCTGCGCGCGCGTCGATCTCATAGACGCCCGATGCTCCAGTAGAGGGGGAAGTAGCTCATAACGAATTTCCAAAGACGCTAATCTGATAACGGTCTGCTCAAATTAGATCAAAATATAGCAAATAAAAAAATTGATTATTAAAGATCTAAGAATTGGTCGAGACCTTCATTTTTTGGCATGGTATTCAACGGATTGAAAGTCCTGACCTCTGACTGGCCGTCTAGAATCAAAGATGCACGAATTCAGTTTTTTCATCATATTTCGACAACTATTGATCCTATCGTCACGGAGGTCATTATAAAAAATGAAGCTTACTAAATTTTCTACAACAAAGGTTTCATACGTTTTTCTCGTATCTCGGATAGTTTTTCTCAAATACACCAGTGAATACGTTCATAATTCTCACAAGGTCTTATACAAATGTGGATACTTTCAGGCCTGTATTACACAAAAACTATTGAAGATATAAAAAAGATGTATTGAACCGTTTTTGTAGAGAATTTAATAAACTTAATTTTTTATATGAACGTCCGTGACGATAGGATCAGTAGTTGTCGAGATATGAAGAAAAAACTGAATTCGAGCGTCCAGCTAGAGGTCAGAACATTTAGTCCGTTGAATAGTAGAATAAGACGAAGGTCTCTACTGATTTATAGATCTTCACTAATCATTCTTTCTAATTCGACTGAACTATAACCATTCGCATGAGTATAATCGAGACAGTGTTGAAGATCAGTCTATGATAATATAGTATATTACGTACCTAGGCCAGTAAAGTGAGAAAAGTCTCAGATCACATGTAATTGTTGGTCGAGGCGAAACCGAGGCTGACAAACATGTGATCTGAGGCTTTCTTATTTACTGGCCAAGGTGTGTATACTATTTTTCTGCTCGACGCAGCCGGAAAGCGGCAACTTCGTTTAGCGCAGCGGCCCGAAAGTTACCACTTTCCGGCCGGAGAGCAGAAAACCTAATTTCCATTCTGTCACAAATATACATTTTATTCACTCTACAATAAATACCACGCCATGCTCGTGTCCGCACCACTGTGCTACTGTGTCTACTATATCTCTAACTATTCTGTCTATCTATCTACTTCTCTGTCTATATCTATATATCGCTCTCTATTCCCGGATTGTAAATTATATATTGGATGCGTAGACACATAACTCGTAGTACACTGGTTGATTGGTTGTTGTTTTTTTTTTATTTTTTTTTTCATGACCCCTTTCTCCCAAATAAAACAATTAATATTCAGCAAAGAAAGGAAAAAAAAACGAACGATGATCATAAGACAGAATAAATGTCACGAACTTTATAAATTATATCACAGTGATCAGCTACAGACACATACACGCATATTGATCTCTTGCTTCAAAGTAAAAAAGCAAAAAATTTATCTGGTTTGTTCGGGTTTGAAGCAAATGATCATGAAAAACCACATTTTAGGTTATACAGAGACAGTAAAATTATACGGGAATAAAAAGGAGAACATGTGACGGTTGATGAGAATATTAACAGCGCACAAGTCACACAAAACTAAAATACAATATGACACTAACTCGTCGTCTTCCTTCGGAACGAATTACGCGATGCGTGTATTCCGTCGGACCGGCGGACGGCCATCTTGACACGATCCACTAAATCGCTCCTTCCGAAGGAAGACGGACGTCAGGCTGCTGCTGCTGGCTGACCTGGGGCTCTCAGTGTTGTCATGCCATGTGTTTATGTATGTTGTGTCTGTCTGTGTCGTGCTCTAACCACCCCTCTACTCGTCTGCCCTACCACTCACCAAACATCGATCAACGTCTTTATCAACTTCTCACCAATCTCAATCATGGGACGCATTTTTATCTGCACAAATTCACTTCGGACCACTCAACTCCACATAAAATCATCTCAGTACCTCTACATCCTCGTGGACATCGTCAACATGGACGAAGAGAGAAGGAGACCTAACGCAGTGTCCGTAGTTATCGCGGCGCTAGCGTCGCGTACGACAGGCGACGCCAGCGCGGTGAGCGGCACCATCGGTACTACGGACTCTGAGACTAGAATTCAGCCCACATCTGCCGTCAGGTCTTCTTCCCTATTGGCAATACACCCCTCGACTATTCGCCATCTGGTGGCCGCTTTCGAACTATTCAGAAAAGAAAACAAACCGTCTAGGTTATGTCGAATTTTCAGTAATTTCGTTATTATCTATGATTTATAAGTAAAAATTATCTGGAAATCAGCGGAATTGAAAAAAATATGTCCATTAGCATTAATAAATCGCAATGTTTTGTCGAGAATTGTGACAGTAAGGGTTATAAAACGACAAACTTGTCGTTTCACCGCATCCCCAAAGCGGCTCAGTATTTTGTTAAAATAACGAATATAGTTGGCAAAAACGAGAAAATTGATATCAGAAAAGCTTTGGAAAGAGCATTATTCGTCTAGAATAAAAGATTTTCTACCACACATGCATTAAAAACTCGTGTTTTTTGCCCTCCTTAACAGGATGGAAGCCACAGTTTTCTGACCGGGGCAATAAACCGGGATAAAAACTTGTCAAGCGGGATAAAAACTTGTCAAGAGGGATAAAAACTTTGGCAGCAGGGATAAAAACCTCTCGTAACCATGGTAACGATGAAATAAACTAAGAAAGTGCTGCCCCCAGTGGAGAACACCGTTCTCGTGTTTCTAACCTCACTTTCTCTCGTTTTTAATGCATATGTGGTAGAAAATAACATATGTGCCATGGGAAGGAAGCAGGCGTTTTGTCTCGCGCATTTTGCAGAACTCGTTTTCACTCTCGGGCGCCTTCGGCGCCCTCGAATTGCAACTCGTTCTGCAAAATCCGCGCTCGCCAAAAATCGCCTGCTTCCTTCCCGTGGTGCATAATATACTATTGCGCAAATAAGACGGTTTGCTCTTTACATTTCAAAGAAGAGGATTACGTATTTACAGGTAGCTATGCCCAAGATTGGTTCATAGAGCTACTGCATACGAAGATCTGTGTCGACATGTATAAATTGTTGAAATGTAAAGAGCAAGCAGTTTTTATTTTGTGGAAATTTTTTTATCCTAGTTTAATAATGCTCTTTCCAAAGCTTTTCTGATATCAATTTTCTCGTTTTTGCCAACTATATTCGGTATTTTAACAAAAATACTGAGCAGCTTTGGCGATGCGGTGAAACGACAAGTTTGTCGTTTTATAAGCCTTACTGTCACAATTCTCGACACAACATTGCGATTCATTAATGCTAATGGACATATTTTTTTCAATTCCGCTGATTTCCAGATAATTTTTACTTATAAATCACAGATAGTAACGAAATTACTGAAAATTCGACATAATAGACGGTTTGTTTTCTTTTCTGAATAGTTCGAAAGCGGCCACCAGATGGCGAATAGTCGAGGGGTGTATTGCCAATTCCTCCATGTGACAGGATATAACAAATAGGTATTCTATACGTTCATGAACTACACGGCATAACGCCATCTGGACGTTTGATACTTTTGGGAATTAAGACAATATAAGGTACTTCGGTATAAGATAAAAATCGGGATAAAATTAACCACAATCAAGACGATCAAAGTATTAACTTTGAATAACAATAATGCCCAAAAGTTATCAATAAATTGTTTAAACAAAACATTGTTTAACTAATTTTGTGGTAACGTTATTTTTTTTCATCTCAAATGAATGCCCTAATTTTTCTGAATACAGATGAATTTTTAAAGAATTTTGTCACTATTTCGAAAATTTTGAAATTTTGAAAAATGGAAAAAAAACGGAATTTTGGATATGTTTTTTTGAAAACGATGTAGATTACAATTCCGAAGTTTCCGGAGCGGGGAACAAATAGTTTCGTAAATACAGCCTTTACAAATTTTCGAAAACGGAAATTTCAAAATAGTGACAAAATTCTTAAAAAATGCATTTGTGTTCAGAAAAATTAGGACATTTATTTGAGATGAAAAAAAAAATAACGTTACCAGAGAATTTGTTAAACAATGTTTTGTTTAAACAATTCATTGATAACTTTCAGGCATTATTATTATTCAAAATGAATACTCTTATCATCTTTATCATGGTTGATTTTTTTCCGATTTTTATCTTATCATAAAGTACTCGATTTTCAGGTTATACGTTCCCAAGATCGCGCGAGTCTAACGCGCACAGTATCTGCGCATGTCTGCTGCCAAAAAAAGTCGGATGGTGTCTCTCAGTCTTTATATAAGTGAAGCAGCTCGGTCCCAACGATTAAAACTCACCTATCTAGTCACTAATTGGGATCCGACCTGTGGGCGTGGCTTAGCGAAAGTTTGTACTAGAATAATTCGCGTTTCCGCCGCCAAACGATATGCGCCATGCATTGCCCTATGCTAGTACACGTGTATTTTAAATTATAGATTACTCGGTAAATGCGTTTATAATCATCATTTGGGCACTCATAAGCTGTAGAAAAGAAATTGGTTTCACATTGAGACATCGTTCCATAAACTTCTGTCTGTGCATTAATTTGTTTTCATTGATTCAATTTCCCCAAAATTACACTGAATACCATAGGAAGTCGCGAAGCTATCTGCATTAGACGAGTTTGCGTTTCCCCCACCAGACGTCGTGTTGCTACATGTCGGATCCCAATAGTCTCTTCGTCATTTTTATCAGTCGTGTAACGTCTTTGAATCACATTTTATGTCATTAACAAATTAATTTTTACAAAATTGAAGTAATTTTTTTCACCCAATCTCCAAGTCATGACGAGTCTTTTGGTGTCGTACGAAGACTTTTGGTCACTATTTGAGTCATTTAAATTAATTTTTTTGATTCATGTGAGGATTTTTGACACTTTTCAAACGATCTATAGTCTCTTCGAGGCACTTTTGGTATCATCAGTACAGTTTTGGAGTCATTCTCGATGACGCAAACGTCAATATACTCAAGTTTCCTGGTGTCTTAAGTCAGATCTGACCGTCAACTTGTCTGTACAAAAACTTTATCTAAATCTTTAAAAAATGTTTTTTTTTTCTTTATAAGAGTCGATAAGAAAACGTCCAAATGGCAATCAACGACGCTACGTATACGCAAACTATGATTATATAAAACCGTTACTACTTTAAAAAAATTTTCAAAACTTTCAAACATCATTCCCATCATACCCTACCCAAACCCACATATAATATATCACTGTCTTTAATACATTATATAATTATTCCGCTCTTTGTTTAGCCGGTGTAACGAAACAAAAAAAAAAAAATGGTAAAAAAAAAGAAGAATTATTATCACCGGCTAACGGCGAACGGTCTTGCACCTGATCCATGGACGATAGTCCCGTAGTAATTGATGACACCAACAAATTTCGTTCTGCAATCTAAAAAATTTCATCAAATCAAAATTATTTGAAACTGGTTCGAAGTCCATGGGTCACATTGCGTTGTATTTTGGTATATTTTTGTACAACCAAAAAAGAGTCAAATTTTGATAATCAAATTTTGAAATCGTGTACAAGGAAACATACCAAGATACACACTGTCTTTGTGTCTCTGTAAATCACTTTCCAAAGATACGAAGACGGGGTATAACTATAAATACTAAATACTACTATATAAATACAGAATATATTTCAAGACAACAGAACTGATATTATCAACCTAAAAATACTACAGAAAAAATTCGGCTGTTTATCATTGAATTGAAAAAAAAATAATGGATATATATTATATATACAGCGAGTTTCTCGCTATGCGGGCCACTCGGTGCGTCTGAAGCAGGAAACCGTACGTACGGCACGTGGGTCCTAATTCTTATGGGACGCACGTACGGTTGCCTGCTTCAGGCGCACCGAGTGGCCCGCATAGCGAGAAACTCGCAGTATACCGTGACATTTCGTGGAAGGCGAACGCTTCGGGGGTGCCACCTGAAACTCGCTCGGCAAAAGTCCCTAGCCCTAAGTTGGTATCCCTAGCGTTCGGTGTTCGACGTGGTTCGACCATACCCTGTTCAAGCTAACTTGATTCGGTTCTAACTCGAGAATAGCGTGCGTAAAATTTGAAGGTTAAACGCATTTTTTTAAACGGAGCGGAACGGAAGAACAAGAACAACGAATTCTGCTCGTGCAGGAATTATTCTGCGAATATTAACCAGCAATTCAATTTTTATTATTAGGCGCTCTATTCAAGAAAATTAGTGAATCGTGTTAGTGCTCGACGATACAATCAAGGCGCAGCGGACCAGGCTTCCGGAGTCAAGTTCCTCAATAAGCCTCGACGATACAATCAGCCGCGGCGAAACAGGTCTCCGGAGTCAAGTTCTTCGAAGAGCCTCGATGATACAATCAAGTCGCGGCGAAGCAGGCTTCCGGAGTCAAGTTCTTCGAAGAGCCTCGACGATACACCTTGAGGCTGACTCAACAGTGCTATCAAAATTGAATTGTTGGTTAATATTCGCAGAATAATTCCTGCACGAGCAGAATTCGTTGTTCTTGTTCTTCCGTTCCGCTACGCTCCGTTTAAAAAAATGCGTTTAACCTTCAAATTTTACGCGCGCTATTCTCTAGTTCGAACTGAATCAGGTTAGCTTGAACAGGGTATGGTCGAACCACGTCGAACACCGAACGCTAGGGATACCAACTTAGGGCTAGGGACTTTTGCCGAGCGAGTTTCAGGTGGCACCCCCGCAGCGTTCGCCTTCCACGAAATGTCACGGTATATAATCAATTACTCTCTCTATCTCTATTTCTCTATCTATATACTCTATAACCAGAAAAAAAAAGAAAAAAAAAATACTTGACTCTTATACTAATATACCTACTATATACTATATATATTATATACGAACTCTCTAACACTGGTGGTGGTTGTGTGTGTTGTGCTGCCTCTATCTAACGTAGAGCAAGGAGGCTGGCATCCGTACTCTGGTCGCCCTGGACGACCAGGGAGGTGAGTGAACCGCTAACCCTTCAATCTAATCACATTATCCTTTTATTTTTCCACCTTGTTAAAGAAAAATTTTTTTTCTTCTTCCATGTGACCCAAATAAATTTTTAATTATTATTATCATCGTTATTTTCTGCCCATCTGCCAATAATTAATATAATTACCACGAAACCCCAGCTCCGTACCATCTACCCAATCCATTTCTCTCTTTTCTTCATATACACACACAGTTTCGATAAATTGGAGCTTTACATGTATGTATGTACACCGAGGGAAATTGAATCTGAAGCGCCCGGCATAGGCAACTGAACATACACCTGTAATTCGGTTGGCAATGCCAAGCGTTATAGCTCATCAATTTTTGCGGCGAGTTACAACGTGGCATTGCCAACCAAATTACAGGTGTATGTTCAGTGGCCTATCGCGGGGGCTTCAGATTCAATTTCCCTGGGTGTACATGCGGTGTTGATATATATGGTTTAATCGATTATATCTACCTACATTCAAATTAATACACTTATTATTGTTACTGTTATATTTTTGAGTGACTTTTTTTGATTGTCAATTGTTTAAATTGTTTGAAAATCTTTTTACACTTCTATAACAAATTGACATCATTAATTGTGATTTTTTTTTTGCGATTGCGAGTGGAACGAATCGGAATCGTTATGTCCCCTGTTGATGTTCTAAAAAAAATCATCTAAAGTATTGAAAAAAAAACATTTAAAAATTAGAACAAATTTTACATCTATACAAAAAAATATACAGAGTGAATTCCTAAAGTGTAAACAGCCCGAACCTAGTGCGCATACGCTTACCTGAAAAAATTGAATGTCGGCTGAGATAGCAACCGTCGATTGGGTATCCCAGACGATTTTTCAATTTTTTCAGATACGCGCATGCGCACTAGGTTTTGGGCTGTTTACACTTTAGGAATTCACTCTGTATATACATATTTTTAACTATTTATTTGTTCATTTTTTCATAACAATAATTACATTGAAAAAAATAAATTATGAGAATGAATGATTTAACGATGATGATTACAGGTAGACAAGAAACGAATTAATATAAAGAATAGTTATGAAACACTTGACAGGTATCATTTAAAACGATAATTTTATTAAATACTATTGTACATATATATATATAATACTGCTAATCTTCCTTTCTGCCTCCCCCCGCCTCTTCCTTTCCATCATCATGCTATCAATTGATGATTTTCTGCTATAATTTTATCGTGATGCGTTCCAATATTTATAATATATATGTGCGTTATATATTATATTATATTGTTTATCTGATAATTTATTATGCAGAATTCCTGTTTTTTTTTTTTTTATTTCATTCATCTATTTATTTTCCTTTTCTTTTATATAGTATCAAAAAAATATTCCCGAAATCCCGTGTATGTATATACATATATATATAAAAAAATTCCATTCCATACAATTCCATTAAATACGATGATATTAATAATGCTATATAATCTAAGCAATTGCGCCACACTCTATGACATACTCTCTGCAGAGACAATGAAAGAAGAAACAAATACAAAAAATAAAATAAATAATACGATTTTTGGTTAAAACAATACAACAAAAAGATATGTAATTATGATATAATACACTCTCTCTATCTCTTTCGTCTCTTTTCCTCTTAACTTGCACCACTTTTTTTTCACTTCAAATTACATATAATATACTTACAGAGTAGATAATATACATACTATACCTATATACATGAACTAGACAACAGAGAAACAATATACATATATATACCTACTATTTGATAAAAACAAGAAAAAAATTTCTATAATTAAATAATAATGAAGCAATTCAATTATTTATAACGCGTTGCATGTCTTCCGTGCACGCTTCAAATGTATGCTGACTTTGTACTCACATTCAATGATCAGATTTTTAGTAAATTATATGAAAAATAAATGAAAAAATCGTATTCATCTACAATAAATAAAAGTAAACATAATTTGAAGGGTGTGCGTTGTTTAAATAGGTCGTAGACGTTACATAGGTTAGGGCAAGGTAAGAACGTGCTTTACGTACATACAAGTAGAGTCGACGTTGAGGTTGTGCTGGCTTGGTTGGTTGGTAAGGTGTTGGTTTGGCAGTCACACTCGAAATTATACGATATATATTACCATTATTATTATTATTATTATTATTATTATTTCTCCAGAAAACATACAACACCTATGAATTTGTGCGTTACTAAAATTTATATTTCACTCAATTTTTGTCTCAATTTGAATCGAACGTAATCAAAAGAAGAGAAAAGATTCTTTTCAATGCAGTACAAGTTCTCTCTCGTGCCGAAAAACGACGCTCGCCGTTCTAGCAACGCGATACGACGAGCCTAACCGAATCTAAGAAATTTCGGCGGTGGGGGAAGCGGGAGCGTCAGTCGCTCGCCGAGCGTCGAAGCGTGCGGATCTCGTGGAACTTTTACTGCATGGTTGTCAGAGAAAGGAAAGAAAATGGCAGCTTATTGAAAATCAATTCATTTATTTTAGAGCTGTGCACAAATTCACGAAAAAAAAAAAATAATAAAAGAAACGTGAAAACAAGTTTAACAACAGATTACACATATTGTGTAGAGTGTAGAGACGCTTGCTCGGCTGCGGTGTTGAATGTATATAAATACTATATACATATATTATACATATATACATGGATAGGGTGTAAATGAAATTTACTCTGAACAATATAATTATTTTGACAACAGTACCTATACTCGTGGGATATATTATACCACTAAATACTCAGATATATATATATATATATATATATATATATATATATATATACTCGCCACAAATTTATGATATAAAAAGAGAATATATAACATAAATTAACATTCAATTATATTTATTATATTTCATAAAATTGTGTTACTACTATTACTATATATAGTTACTTCGTAGCCTCATCAGAAGCTTTTAGCTGTGTCGCTTTCAGTCTTCGTATTTATTATTATTATTATTATAATTATTATACTTGACGATATAGTGAACTGTACTTGTACCGTTTATAGAAGTAGTTGTCTGTTTGTATCCATTTAATCCCCCAAACCCTCAAAAAAAAAAAAAAAAACCCCCAACGAATAATTAATTAATTATTATAATTATATTATACTTCGTATAGGTAATTTATTCCCGACAATTTTTATTTCAAACCTCAGGTTAAATTGATTCAGTAAATTTAACTAAATACTAAATAATAGAAATTTTACTTTTATTATTTTTGAGGTAACGTTTTACTGAATGGTAAAACGTTACTTTTCAATTATTTATTTGTTTATCAAATATTTGATTAATCAATTGAATGTATTAATTTGAGAATAATAAATAATCTCTCTCTCTCTCTCTCTCTCTCTCTCTTGGTGGTCCTATATGTTTTCGTTATGGGGGTCGTCGTAGAGCGAGGATGTTGGAGCAAACACTCTGATGATGTTGGACCACCAAGGCGGTAAGCTACATGACTGGCATTTACCCTCAAATTGGGTGATGGTGTGCATGTGGCTAAAAAAAATCTAACGATGCTTTTTCAGGGGTTATTCATTGTCTTACATATTTAAAAAATAACTAAATCAATTATCAAAAACCAACTAACACGTCTTCGTTATATACCTCTTATTACCTTATTATTATTATTACTTATTGCCACTTCAGGTAGTAACTATATAGTGACTCTTAACTCCCCCCCCCCCTAAAACACCTTTAACCTTTACCCCCACCCCCGATACCTATCTTAGTTCTGGCTTTTTATTTTCAGCACAATCTTTCTTCAACTAACCATATATCTTCATACCTAATACCGCAAATAAGTAACATAGAAAGATAGGAAATAAAATACAGGCTATATAGAAAATATGTTTAAAAACAGGAAAAAAAAAAAGAACAGTTCACCATTTCTACCCTCTTACTGATCCGTGGCCTTCTACATCCGCAGATTTGTGTTCAATTGATTTCTAATCTTTTTTTTTAACTTTAATTTCTTTCATATTCACAAAGACTAGATTATCACTTACACAAATCTGAGGCGTTAATCACTGTGAAAGTGAGGAGTTACTTGAAATCATTTAAGACTCGCGTCAATCGGAGGTAAACTGAAATCAGTGTCAAGTTAGTTCAAAAAGATTTTTAAGTAATTATAAAGCATGTCAAAAACTTGGTTCCAAGTTGTTTGAAGTCAATTAAAGTAACTCGGAATTGTTCTGAGTAAGTCGAATTGAATTTAAGTAACTCAAAATCGTTTGAAGTAAGTCGAATTGAATTGAAGTAAGCCGAAATCATTTGAAGTGAGTCTAAGTGAATTGAAGTAACTCGAAATCATTTGAAGTAAGTTGGAGTGAATTGAAGTAACTCGAAATCATTTGAAGTAAGTTGGAGTGAATTGAAGTAACTTGGAATTACGGCAAATCGGTTGAGTTAAAGCGAAGTAACCTTGAATATTACGAAGTCATTTCAAGTCACTTTAAATCACTCGAAGGTATTTGAAGTAAGTTTTGGATCATTAAAAGTAAGTTGAAGTGATTTGAATCTCCCGAAGCAAGTCGAAGTAATTTGAAGTAGTTGGGAACCTTTTCGAGTAGACGCAACTAATTTCAAATCACTGAAGGGCAGTTGAAGTAAGTTTTGAATCATCAGAAGTAGATTAAAGAAATGTATACTTTTCAAAATAAGCTGAACTGGATTCAAGTAAATCGAAAACCTTTACAAGCAATATTAGGTAACTTTAATCACTGAAGGCCAATTGAAGTAAGTTTTGAATCAATAAAATTGAATTAAAGAAAGTTAAACTTCTCTAAGTAAGCTGAAATAATTGGAAGTAATTATGGAAAACCTTTTCTAGTGATTTCGAGTAATTCAAAATTATTCAAAATAACAAGAACTGATTTGGAATGATCTTAAGTTAATTGAAACGATACGAAGTATTTTTAAGTAATTAGTAAACCATTTCAAATGACTTTTAGTAATCTAAGATCACTACAAGTTGATTCAAATCACTCGAAGAAACTTGAAGTAAGGTTCGAGTTGTTAGAAGTAAGTTAAGGTGATCTAAATCTCTCGAAGTTTATTGAAGTAATTGGAAATCTTTCAAGTAATTTCATGCAATTTCAGATCATTTAACGTCACTAGAACTAATTCAAAATTATCTCAAGTAAGTCGAAGCAATATGAAGTGATTTCAAGTAATTATTAAACCATTTACAGTGAGATGAAAGTAACTTTAAGTAATTTACAATTAATTTCAAATGAATTTAAGTTATTCATATCAAATCATTTACTCGAAGTAATTTCGATTACTTTCGAGTCCTCCAGACTTCACATAAAGTGATTAACCCCTTCGTACAAGTTCAATCAGTTAAATTTACTCACAAATCACATCGAATCGAACAGTCGTCAGTCTCACTCTTGCGTATAGTAAACCATCAATTATCTACTATCAGTAATAACGATTGGTAATCGGTTCTGCGGATACCAAGTAAGAGGGTCTTTTGGCATTGAGTCAGATATTAACGCCTCTGATTGGTCGGTTACCTGTTTAGAGCCACGAGGTCGGGATGAAAACCCTCGTAATGCTGGACGAGCAAGGCGGTAAGCCATTACCTAGACTAACATTAATTAACTAGCTGACTCCGCTGACACACATGATTATAATCGTAGAAGAAACACACGAGACACACGACACAATGAGCCACGTGCTCAAACCATTACTCGTATATATATATATATAACTATTATATACTTATTATACCTAAGAGAGTACTAACACCTTATTGACCAATGCTTAGATCATATATGCATTACGTCTCTTTATACATAATATACGACTCCCACTGCTATACCTCTGTTGTTACTATATCATTTTAACTATACTTATTTCATTTTACTTATCGCATTAAGCTATCAATATTATACTACTTACTAATACTTCTTAATACTGTGTTTATACATGTATATATATATTCAAATATTCAATATGCTTACATAGGGCAACGTCAGGTTTTTAGCCATGTGGATAAATTCTCATCCAATTTTTAACATTTTTTGTAGATTATTCAATATTTTTTTCGTTTTTGTTTCAAAATCGTTCTAGAATCTTTGAAAGAAACTGGATGAGGATTTTTTTGTTACTTTTATTTCGTTTTAATTCAATTTTTACTTATCGAGCGTAATTCGGATATTGATGTTGAAAAATAGCCGATTAATCGGAGAAGTTCCGGGCATTTGGGGAAAAATCGTTTGTACTAAGAAGCACTTGAAGTAACCTTAATTAAGTTACTTCTGATCAAAAGTAAATTTGGACTTTTGAAAAAACCAGACGGCTACTAGTTACTTGAATCATTTGAAGTTCTGGAGTCTTTAAGTAGGTCTGCCATGTACTGATTTTGTAACTTCAGTAAGTGAAACGTTACTTCGTTAGCAGCAATTGCTTCATACATATTCTTGAGGAGGTTCATACATTGGGGCAAAAGTCTGCAGAATTCTGGAAGTAACTGAAGCACTTTAATTACTTCAAATTATAAGCGAATTCAAACTCCTTCCAAGTACGCCAAAAGTCTGTTAGTTACTTGAGTCGTTTGAAGTAAGTCTGCAAAATACTTTTCCAGTAATTGCAGTAAGTGAAGCAGTTTTGTCAATGAGCGATTAATGGGATTGAAAATCGGCCATTTTTAAACATCCTTTTTTATCCTTGCATCGTCATGATATCCAGATTAAAATTGTTATATCATCCAATGAACGCGCCGAACTTCGATAAACTGTTCGACCTCGTTTATTGCAATTTCAATATCGAATCAAAATTCCATGCTTCGCGACTAGGCGCTTTTTATTTTGAATTTTGTGATGGGTGACGTTTGTTTTCGTGATCGTTTTGAACCAACTTCTCGATCCATAACCCAATATACTCATCCCACTGGTGTTGAATAACAGAGCAACTGGACAGAATCGAAGAAGGGATGGACCAGATCAACGCTGACATGCGGGAGGCCGAGAAGAACTTGACCGGTATGGAGAAGTGCTGCGGTCTCTGCGTTCTGCCCTGTAACAAGTATGTTTAGTGCGATGGAACGAGGACGAGGCCACCTTTGATAAGGATTTTAACCGTTCTTGTCTTTCCCCGAATAACAGAGGGTCCAGTTTCAAAGAGGACGAAGGAACGTGGAAGGGAAACGACGATGGTAAAGTCGTCAACAATCAGCCCCAGCGTGTGATGGACGAACGCAACGGTCTAGGACCCCAAGGCGGTTACATAGCAAAGATAACAAACGACGCCCGAGAAGACGAGATGGAAGACAACGTGGGACAAGTTAATACGATGATCGGTAATCTGCGGAACATGGCCATCGATATGGGCAGCGAGCTCGAAAATCAAAACCGACAGATCGACAGGATCAATCGCAAGGTAAGATACGGATAATCATAATCAGCAATGGTTGTCGCAGTGTCTAAATATCGTGATCGATATATTGTGATGAGGTTGGCATACCGAAAGCGCTGCTCACGAACTGTTCCATTGCCCTAAGGAAAAAAAGAAAAATCGCTCGCATGTCTTCCTTCGGCCTGCCAACCTCGATTCTGTGTCCTCTCTCACTAATCGATATCAATTATTTGAGTTCACTTACTTGTCTTTCGCCCTGATGCACAGGTAAGTCACGCTTCTGCACATTACGCGATTCCTTCTTACTGATTCCACACCGCGAGTATTCTCTGAGTCTTTCCTACTTGACTTATCATGTGATTCATTACATTCTTCGACATCTAAGTCAGACTTGATGAAGTTTTGAAGACAGTCAGAGTAGTAGTTGCATGTTTTCGAGTAGGGTGGCCACTCGCCGTGTTGAGGTTACGGCGTGTGGCCAGACTCAAAGAATACTCATGGTGAACGCATTGTACGCAGACAATATTAGGCTCGATATATTTGTTCAGTACTCATTCACGTTTCTCATACAAAATTTATCGAACATCAGAACGGTAGAAAATGAAATAAAATGCTGCAGACGTTTGACACAGATAACTTTCACGCGTGTTGTTTCACGTCACATATTCAAAGGTGGGGATCCTGGGAAAAGATGAACGGCCTAGTTAGTGACATCTAATTTGATTCTCGGATCGCCGATTCAATGACCTCAAGTGAAACCTTAGTCTTCAATGATTTTGAGACCAGAAAAAGTTCAGTGTATTTGGTTTTTTTTTTACCCTCCCAGCGAAGCTCGAAAACATGAAACGTTGTCGAAATTATTTCAATGATTAGAAAAGTCGATTTTTCGATAAACGATCAATAACCGCGCCGTTCATCTTGTACGATCATATAATATAGCCTATGTAATACCTCACGATCACTATAAAAGAGAAAAACATATTTTACGCATTTCACATATTAAAACCCACCATCAATATTTATCACATCACTGATCATTCACCGTTTTTACTGATACAAATAATCTAAGGGTTACGATCAAACCCCTGTACAGTTCTCCCACCCCTCTACTCGCTTCTATCTGCTATCCTGCGCGCGTCTCGTTACGCGCATGCGCTGACGTAGAGCCGCAGGGTCTGCACCTGCGCACCAGAACATACGGACAGAAGTTGAGGGGAGGGGCTGAGTTTTTACGGGTTCGACTGTGGACTCGTTTATAGGGAGACTCATCACTCTGGAGCTTCATAAAGACAGTCGATTATTATTTCAATCGTTTTTGGTCGCATGATTCTGAAGCTTGATCGTCGGAATCGTTGAAACTTGGACAATTTTTGAATTTTGAATGAAATAAGACACACGATTTTTTCACTTCAACACTCATCTTCTATATAAACAGAAATTCGAAGCCAGAGTGACGAACGCCCTTTTTTTTTAAATCGATCTCTCGACGAGGATATTTTTTCTTGTTGATTCGACATACTCGATAACAAATACACGTATACCTACGTTTTTGTTTGGTACACAGGGCGAGTCGAACGAGACGAGGATACAGGTGGCCAACGAGCGAGCCCATCAGCTTCTCAAATAAGTCGCCTGACATAGAAAAAAAAACAAAAACAAAAAAAACCGTCAACACCTCGACCACACATCTCTGCTACACCTTATCAGTTATTATTATTGTTATAATTATTACTCTTATCGCAGTTACATTATCGCTATACTCATATCGAAATATCGATTACGCAGTTATATACATGATACGTATACACTCCATACGATGACTATTTGAAACTGATCTGCTGTGGTTTATTAGCATCGTATGACGTTGCTCATGATGATATGCTATCGATCATACAAGATACAAGATATACATTCAATGCCTATATGTGTATACACTGATTATTATTTGTTCAGGCTCACTGTGTGTACTTAGAAAATAGTTCAATTATTATTATTGTTATTATATACGAAAAAAAAAACTAATCGAACATAATTTTTTTTCAAATTTTTTCTTTCTTTATCTCTATAGCTATAAGAAATCGCTAAATTATTAATAAATCAGTTTTTATCATGACCGAGTCATGATCCTGCGAATGTTATTAGCGGCTGAATATCACGATTTATTTTTTCCACTTGGAAATTTATTGAAAAAAAAGTCGTGTGTAGAAAAATGACAAGCATTTGATCGATGAAATGTTTGGTTTAATTGCGTGTGTGTGGTGTAGGGGGATTCCAACGAAACAAGGATCGCTGTGGCCAACCAGCGAACAAACAAGCTACTGAAGTCCTAAACTGTGTTCCTGTTTGGGTGAATTTACCGGATTTACCTTCTTCTCACTACTTTACTTCTCCGTTATCATACTTATCATCCAATATCGGAGAATCAACGATCTGTAGGCTCGACACACAATCCTACGCAACGATCAAAGAGGTCCTCCTCCATGCATTTTACTTACGATATCCAATTCAGGTATCTTCGTCCGTCGGTGTATTTATTTCTGTCGTTGTCCCTTGGTTCAAAATACAAAAATACTAAAGAACATTCGGATGTGTTCAAGAAAAAAAAAAAAATTCTATAAGCCCTCTAGACGCTGACAGAACCAGTAGACGGGCGTCAGAGCTGGAACTAGAGTAGGGAGCACGAGGAAGTCGAGTGGTGGGGGTAGCGCGAGAGTCAGTCGCGCGTCGACCGTCGAGCGTTGAACATGACGAGGTTAGATCACATCTGGAGGGTTTAGAGAAGGTTTCTTCCGTTCTCTGTGGCTTGCACACTTACTTGTGAGTATGTTGAAACAGTTTTAGCCTGTTCCGTGTCAAACGAAGTGTTTTCTTTATCTGTGTTTGGAATTATCTGTCCCAGAGTTAATCTTCCGTTACCATATCTGTTTTTTTTTCCGTCAAATTCTTTTCGATATTCAATGTAAACTAGACGCATGTGTGTAGCATGAATATCTATGTTTATGTGGACCGAAGTAAATATCTTGTCGTGATTATGATATTTTCAGATGATTGTTGTCAATATTAGGTCTGTGCAAACAATCTTTCAATAACAACAAAGAAACTATTGTATAAAAGAATGATTATCTTTGAAATTATTTTTTTTAGACAAATGAAGACATGAATAAAATTGTCAGGTTATATACTTGACGCGAGACTCTACCGAGTCTCTTGAATCGTTCTTCCTGTTCATTATCGTGACGTTTATCATTACATATATTTATGGTAATTAATGAGGACCTCTTTATGATGTTTTGGTTTTCATCAATAAAAAAAAGATAACTAAGAGAAAAAAGAGTAGTAAAAATTCGAAAAACGAATTAAGAAGATAAAAACTGCTTTTAAAATGCATTAGACATGAATAATGACTCCAAACCAGAACGACACTAGATTTGTAGGATTATACTTTCAGCCCACTTACCTACACACACGTAAAAAAATTGCACTTATGTAGGTAAGGAAATCCTTGGTGAAGGAGACGAAAAATCAACAACTTTAATTGTTTTTACGTTCTTTTCTTATCGTCGGCAAGGAAAAACCATAACCACGCTACGCGCAAGGTACTTTTAACTGCTCAATGATTGATCATCTCCTTTGTTAGAAATGTACTTTAAAAGGAGTCTAGTAGTAACTTATAAATCATAGTAAATTATATGAACAGAAGCAAAATAATTATATTTTATTCAATTAATTACTCTCTTTCTTACGCTGTATGAAATTATTGTTGTTCTACAAGAACTAGGGAATTAAGTTGATCATATATTATATTATCACACATTCTCAAGAGAAGAAAGAAAAAAATCTGTCGAATATCGCAATTTACGTCAAGATGAAGAAAACAAAAACAAGAACAAAGATGAAGATGAGAATATTATGGAATACATGGAGGAAGAAAGCCACGAAGAAGCTAAGAAGGTGGACAGAAGACAACAGAAGGAGAATATCGTACCTTACAATGCCTACTGTAATTGAGATATAATATTATTGTATATTCTGTATAAACAAGAACAGCTTATTATAGGTATTTTAACACATTATCAGTATCGTTGAAAAACATTTGTGTATACATATATTCATATACCGACGCATACACACATATACATCGTAGGTATGTTCCACAAGTCCTCTAGACGCCAATAGAACCAGCAGAGGGGCGTTAGAGTCTGGACTTGACTAGGGAGCGCGAGGAAGTCGAGTAGTGGGGGTCGCGCGAGAGTCAGTCACGCGTTGAACGTGACGAGGTTAGATCACATCCGGAGGGTTCAGGGAAAGTTCTTTTCATTCTGTGTGGCTCACACGCTAACTTGTAACTATTTGAGCCTATGTTGAAACAGTTTCAGCCTCTTTCGCGTCAATCGAAGTGTTTTCTTTGCACAATATTCGCACACATGACAAACATATGTATATTCAGGAGGAATTTTTCAGGTAAAGCTGAAGCTATGAGCATATTATTAGAATTCAGAGAACATCGTTTGACAGATTTGAAAGTAATCAACAACAAAGACAAATATGAGAGGGAAGAAGTAACTCTGTAACATTTATCTTGTGGTTTAACTGAAATTAAATTACTATACAGCTTCGCGAAAGTTACACACATTTTTTTTTCTTTGTCACAATGCGATATATACAATTAGATTATATCTACTATAGTATAGTATATACATAGACGGATTGGAAGTGATATACCCATAATGAATAATGAATAATGATAATAATTATTGAAAATCGTTGTTAATTATTATTATTAATGATTCAATAATTTATTTAAATTTGTTTTGCCAATTTTGATTATGATTGTCTTATACCTCACCGTAGAGAGTCTCATATCATTACCAGTTGGTCTATATCAAATGAAAATAAATTAATATATAAATAATAATGATAAACTTCGAGGTTATCACATATTATTATTGTTATATTTATATTGCGCGCATTATTCAGAAAATAAATAAATAAAGAAAATAATAACAAAAAAAAAAACGATGAGATATCACAGTAAGATTAACTCCAAAAAAAGAAAAGAATGAAAAAAAGACATGTAAAATATCATTATTATTATTATTATCATTCTTATATACATAATATAATTATCATATTATACATAAATAAATCAAACGACCCAAGAATGAGAAAATAATTATGAATGAGGAGGAAATAATGATAATAACATCATAAAAAAAAGATGAAAAAACAATTTAAAAAAAAAGAACACTTTTCGAATTATTATCATTATTATTGACTATCATTCTCTTTTTATCATTATCGTTCATTATAACATATAATATACAGTTTGAATGTCGTCAGCTAGAGTTCAGTGCGCATGCGCGGTTCCTGATTCATCCACCATCAGAGCGCATGCGCATTACGATGAAACCATGACACATGTGCAGTTCATCTGCGGACCAATGATCAATCGCGTGCGCATGCGCACTGTCTTACTGCTGATAAAAAAATTCATCCCTGAAACTACATTGATTAATCGCTGATTATTTTTGTCAATATTTTCACTCGTTCGTTACTTCTTCTATACTTTGAACATAATTTTCTCTTTACATTAAAAATAAAAATTGATAAATTGGTTTATTATGAAAAATGTCAATAGGGCCTATACATACATAATATATTATATTATATGAAGTTACTATGATATAGCAAGTAGATAACTAGCTGTTTACCGTATACGTACGGTATAATTAGGCAATATATAATATACATATATATATATATATATATATATCGCAGGAGCTAGCTTGATACAATATTAATTGAATTATTCAAATAATCAAACGAGCATATTATAATAAATTGTTATCACCTGCAGAAGTCGGAGAGATGAAGGGAGAGAGAGAGAGAAGAGAGCAATATTGTAATATTTATTATTATTATAATTATATTATTGTTAATGATATTAATTATACATATATTAACACTGAATAGAATATAAAAAGAAGAATAATCATAAATAAAACGATTGATAACGTTGATAATATACTTATTACGGAAGTATATGAAAAAAAGAATTATTATTAATATTATAAACGATAATAATATTATATATATACAATTACCTTTGAAAATTAGTAGATTAGAAAATGCGATAGTTTATTAAAAAGCGTTGAATCGTCTTAGATGATCATCTGGCCCTTCGGCAAAAGTGATTTTACAAATATAAATAATAATATAATTACATGCATATGGGGCATTCCATGTCAACTCGACCAATGATTTTCCCTCACCATTTTTGCTTCGCTTCATAATTTTTTATACTATTCTCCGAACACAAAAAAGCTCTTCTGAATTTTTTCAGATTTTTCCCGCCAACCCTTATCTTTTTATGATTATTCAAAAATGTGGGATTGTGGGACCAGACGTGACACCTATCTCAAAAACGCATTTTTTTTTTAAATCTCAAAAAATTCTCAAAAATTTCATTTTCCATCTCGATCATTTTGACACCTGTCCGATGATGGGCCGATTTTTTTTTCTCTTCTTTTTAGCACTTTAAACATTTTCAACGAACAAAACGCCATATTTCAACGTTACGAAAGTTCTCGGAAAATGACCAAATACGGTATTTGGTAATTTTCCGAGAATTTTCGTAACGTTGAAATATGGCGTTTTGTTCGTTACGGTATTTGGTAATTTTCCGAGAATTTTCGTGACGTTGAAATATGGCGTTTTGTTCGTTCAAAATATTTAAAGTGCTAAAAAGAAGGGAAAAAAAAATCGGCCCATCATCGGACAGGTGTCAAAATGATCGAGATGGAAAATGAAATTTTTGAGAATTTTTTGAGATTTAAAAAAAAATGCGTTTTTGCGATAGGTTTGAATAATTATGAAAAAATAAGGGTTGGCGGGAAAAATCTGAAAAAATTCATAAGAGCTTTTTTGTGTTCGGAGAATAGTATAAAAAATTATGAAGCGAATCAAAAATGGTGAGGGAAAATCATTGGTCGAGTTGACATGGAATGCCCCATATGCTATATTCATTGTTATGTAATTTATTTATTTTTTTTTAAAGCTCAATCAATTATTATTGAACCACTCATTGCTTCTGAAAGATAATTTTTAGTATCGCTTATCAGACAGGATTTATTTAAAACTAGTAACTTTGAAATTTGTATTCTTTCATAATTTGCGATAGCGTTATATATTTACATAGAATGAACTAGATAATTAATTGATAGCTGAATTTTATCGCATCGTTTAACTATAACGACTGTACTTAGAGTCGTATAAATTATAGAATTTGAATTAATTATACAATGCATATAAATAATAATATAAAAAATTCGAAAAGCAATGATGATGATTAAACAACATCGTAGATGTGTGAGTCGCTACGTATAACTATATGGGGGTGTAAATTTTTTAGTCAAATTTTTATCGATGCCGTTACTATGAAAAAAATAACAAAAAAATGTAATAAAAAAAAGAAGTAGAAAAAGAAGTTAAAATGACCCTGATAATGTTTTCGGGTTATCGATTATTATTAACTCTGTACATAAAATTGTATATAGCTAATAATGAAAAGAAAAACAATTTGACAAACTATTATATTATCACAAAGTTTATTTGACACTCATTTGCTTCTGCGTGAATTTTTAATTTTTTTTTCTTTTCTGTTTTAATGATGAAAAGATAGAGGAATGATAAAAATGAACACGTTTATATCGCATTAGAACCGTTATAACACAAAAACCAAAGTCTCGATGTACCAAAGAACTTCGCGCTACTCATTCACCCGCTTTTTTCGCTCCTGGCTGCGCGCGCATTCGACTGCGCATGTGCGAGTTTTGGGAGTGGGGGATGAGCAAAGATAGAATAGAGTCGGAGGTTAGTTTGTTTGTTCAATTTTATCGCGGGTTTCGATGATGATGAAACGAATATATAAAAAAAAAAATTAAAAAAAAAATTGGGCACGTTTAACGACGATAATATTTTTTGAACTATAATACAACAATAGTGTTATCACGTAGAATATTATATTATATATAGAAAAAAAATAAAATAAAAAAAAATCGTACATATTTAAGAAAAAAGATGAAGAATAATAAGGTGGTTGGTGCAGGGCAAACAGCTGTGATTGTACGCGTATCAATATTCTCCACTGTATATGTATTTATAACCCCAAACCGTGCAGTGGACGTTATACGAAAATGAAAAATAATTATGTAGTTAATTATATAACTAATGTCTAAATAAAACAAGACAACAACAAAAAGCAAAAAAAAGAAAAAAATACTAAAAAAGTATCGAAATCACCGTCACGATTATCTCACTTATATCTCACCCTTGACTAATTAATACAACATATATTTTATTCTATTTTGTTAAACAAGAAAAACAAAAAGTATCTTCCCTACAACATTATACGCATAATTTTTCAAATTTCTTCACTGGGGGTCCCACTGTATCTGCCCCCTCCCTTCACCCCCGCCCCCCTATTCTAATATATGTTTCTCTGTCTCTATATTTGTCCGCCTGTCTGTATATGTGTGCATGCGCGATTTTAGCCGTGAATATACGTATATATCGTGTCGTTATATTTATCCTTGTGTAAATTTTACCTATTATAAAAAGAAAAAAAAATCAGCTTCTACTATGTGGCAAAAAAAAAAAAAACTTCAATATTAAGCCCCAACCACATAATCATTGTCTCACGATAGTACATTTTTTTCTTTCACCTTGATAATTAGGGGTTCGACTATATTTGAGACATTTTTTTACGTGGCTTAGGCTCGATTCGTATATATATATACATATAACATCTTATTGTGTACACTACCTCTGAGCAATATTGTATAACCTTAAATTGACGAACCAAAAAAAAAAAAAAATGTTATTTTATTATTGTATGATATGAAACTCAGCAGTGATGATAATTATTTGATGATGTTATTTCGTTAGTTTGTGAAGTTTATGAATTTGTTATTATGTATACTATATATACTATAAACACTATACTAAAACTACACTTATTATTATTATTATTATAGGCTGATATGTATTTTCAAAAGTCTCTATGTGTATTCTATATATAATATAATTAAAAACTCATATTAGGTAGACATAAATAAATGAATAAATAAAGCAGATACAACAAAAAATAAAAAATCAGCTTTGTTAGTTTAATCAGATTATTATTATTATTATTATTATTATTATTATTATTATTATTATTATTATTATATTATTATAAAAACGTTATTATAAATTTCCCTATTATGTATTTAATTCTTGGTAATAAATTATTAAAATTGTACATCAAGTAATATTTCATATATTTTTCCTACATACAAAAACGAAAGCAGTGACGTTACCTCCTGAGCTACCCGACATGTTAGAAATAAGAAATTTTTTACTTTTTTATAGTATCATAAATCTCAATAGTTTTGAGAAAAAAAATAATTCAAACAAACAATGTGACAATCTCAGGTGGTAGCGTAACTGCCTTCTAGATCTGATCATGCAACAAATCATAGAATCATATAGTTCATCGACCGTGGCCAGCTCCGAGTAATACACATGTCTCCTTAGCCTACGTGAATCTAGGCGGCATGTTCATCCCAGAGCCACATCCTCGAGAGCATCTTGGCAAGGACCGTCTATGGCCGACTGATCCACATTCGTTGTGTCTGAACTGTTCCTCGACGGGCCGATAGGCGGCGCAGACCCCGTACGGGCAGGGTGGGGGTCTGGGTGGCCTCGGGGGCCTCGAGCAGACCGGAAGGTACGTCGGGGCCGGTGGACAGCGCAGAGCCCACGCGGGTCTTTGGTGGCCGATCTGGGCGACGTGTCTGCAGACGGGGCGAACCGTCGTCGGAGGTCGATCTTCGAATTTCTGGTCGGAAATAGGGATCGGAGGGGGCCCGGGGTGGGTCTGGCTCTCCCTCCTCATTATCGTGTCCTGAACCGACCCTCTGAACCTACTGTAGGTATCGGAGGGGTTGAACCTGGCGCATACTTCGTTTCTGATCGAACGTCCTGGGTCGACTCGGGACTGGACCCTGTGCTGCTCGCTGAAGTCTCTTCTCTGCTTCGAGTACGGGGTGCTCTTGTACTCGTTGGATAGATCCTTGCAGAACTTTTTCATTCGAATCTCGTCCTCTCTGATGGCCGAGTCAGTCCCACGAACCTTGTGCTTCTTGTAGTCGGACGAAGAACTCGAAGAGGAGGGACTCAGGCTCCTCTTCGACTCTTGATTAGCCGGAAACGACTGACGGAGCGAATGCGAGGATCTTATCGCCTGGAACGTCGGACTTCCGCCTTTCCACGGCGACTGATACTTCTCGAAACACTCCAGAGACTCCCGAAGCTCCTTTAGCTTGCTGGCTCTCACCTTGGAACCTGGTGCCGTCCTGGATTGACATTCTCGTCCCGATGTCATTGGTCGTTGACTCTCTACTCTCAGTCTTCCAGAACCAGGCGAGGGCGGAGGAGTCGGGATCGAGTTCCCTTCCGTTTCCCTCACCTGGACTTCTCCACTGGTCGATGATCTCCTTCGTTGTGATTCTCTGCTGGAGGTTTTCGACGAGCTCGAAGTCCGGAGACTCTCCGGTTTCGGGGCACTCGAGAATCTCTTCAAGGGTATTTCCTCGAGGTCGTATTCCCGAGTGTGCGATAGTCCAGTGTCTTCATCGTCGTGGAGAGGAAGCAGCTCTTCCACTCTTGCGGAATCCCTTCCGTCAAAAATATCGTCATTCGGCATACTGCCCAAGATCCAACCAAGGTATCGATCCTTTCGAGTTCCAATGTACAAAAAGTTGCTGTGCGCGGTTTGCAGCAGACGGGACAACAAGGCCAGTATCATCTGTGTCGAAACAAGCTTCCCAATAAGGCTCCAAAATTTGCATCGCTGGTAATTGCGGCTTACCTGGTAAGTGGCCAACAGGAACAGTGCGATTATGAAGAGTCCGCCGATGTGGCGAGCATGGTTGAGCAGTTTGGCGTGACACCCGGTCGTTGCGATTGTGAGCCTGTGTTCAGGCTGATAAAGGTACACCTCGCTGGGTTTGAGGATGTCGTGATGAATACAGGGTCTGAGTATGTCGGTTGCACAGCATGAAAACGGGACATCAGTCGACACGAAGGACGTCTCGTTGCTAAAGATGTGAGAGCAAGTGTGAGAGACTGAATTTTAGCCTGAGAATTAATCAGACTTCCGAAACCCACCGCGATTCTTTGGCCTCCAGCATCTCCTCCCTCTGCATCCAACGGATGTTGAACCAGTCCTTGAAGGAGTTACGGCCGCAGCATTGGAAGCTTATCTGTATCATGTCGATCCTGACCTTGGCCATTACCTCGGTGCCGTATTCCTGCATGGATTCCATGATCCCGTTGTGGTTTACGCGGTTCATGTTCACCATGCGGAGTATCCCGACAGCGTTTATCGCTATCACGATCACAGTCGAGGCTAGACACAGCAGGCAGTGAACGAAGAGGACCTGGTTGAGCCGTGGGACCGAGGACGCGGCTGGGGCCATGAATCTCAGGTGGAAGCAGAGTCTTATACCGATCGCGTAAATCGGGGCACAGAGGACTCCGATTAGGAACATCATCCCAGGCCAGAAATTGGCGTCTCCTGGTACCACCAGGTCGAGATACTGGCCCACACCCAGCCGCAACTTGACTGCCGACACTATCATGATCACGACGATCACACAACCAGCTACATTCATTACGAACACACTGACGTATAGTTTTCTTAGCGACTTCCACTTGTATACGACATTCGGTACGCCCATGTAATGTGTGATTTACTGGTGTTGAACGACATCACTATCACGATCATGACATACGGATTGCAGATCAAATGCTCCGCAGCCATCTGATCAAAGCGAGCTGTCAAACGTTGCGACGAGCCTCCGATGTTCCGACGTTCTGTTGTTCGAATATCGATTCGAAACTGGCCATTCCGTACAGATCGAATGACTTCATTTCGTCAAATTCAACGTCATCTCGTCATTCTTCGACGATAAAAACAAGCAGGTTCAAGCTGACTATGAGCCAGGCGCCTTATTCTGCAAATTCTTTCACGCGATCACGTGTGAAAGAGCCAAACTTCCATTTAAAGCTGCTCTCTGATTGGTCCAAATGCCTCGATCTTTCACCGAGTGATAAGTGTAAAAGGATTCCTAGAATAAGGCCCCAGCCTTTGAACTTCCCGTTATTCATTTTGTTTCCACCTGTTTCGAATTTTGCAAATCTGACCTCACATTTTTTATTCATGATTAAATAAACTTTCGAGTGCCAATTATTTTATAAGATTTCGAATTTTTGGGGGTTTTTACCTAGCAAATTGGATTCAACATTTCAAATTTCGCGAATCTGACTTTAGATTCGTGATAAGTGACCCAAACAACCTTCGTGTACAAATTTTCATCGGAATCCAAATATTTGTAGTTTTTTGCAGCATATTAAAATACGTCAAATTGAAATTTTGCAAAACTGACTCAAGACCCATGATCAGCGACCCAAAGAATCATTTGGTATCAAACTTCATTCAAATCCGTGAATCCATTCGCAAGATATCATCATTTTCATCTTATTTTCAGAATTTTTTGTTCAAATATTTCGGAAATTACTGAACCAATCGAAGCCAAAGTCGAATCGGTTTCAAATTCAGGAATGCCGCGGTTGAGCCTAATTTGACCAAAATCGGCACACTGGATCTGGAAATATCGTCAGGACAAAAATTCAAACTCATGATAGTTGAAGGTGATTCTCTGGACCTGAAAACGTGGAAATTCAGAGAAGACTCAACTTTTGATTGCCAAGGTGATTACAATACAACTACCTTTTTCCTCTGAAAACAGAGACACGGGAAGTTGAATCAGCCAGAAGTGACAAATCGCGTGTCTAATGGCATAAGGTCGTATAAGCGCCGAAAACGCGATTTTGGCGGCAAAAGGTCGTATAATTTTTTTTTTCACGCCATTCGCTCTGAAAACGGTCAAAACATATACAGGGTGTCCAGCGACTTGTCATTTCAAAATTCCCTGAGAATTCCAGGTTTTCCAGACCAATATTCGTCACTTTTCCAGAGAAAAAACTTACGTTTTCGTTAATGAACACATGCAATTATATGTGTGCAACTCCACCATTTATCAACCAATGTTTGGGCTCTTAAAAATCGATTTACTCTAATTTTTTCCTCGCATTCTGTGGACCAAGATTGGTAAATTCGCCAGTTTCAGACTAATGGGTCGTACCATTCACGAGGAACGAGATATGCAATTTTTAGGACATTTTTAGCCCATTTTTATCGTATCTATAGCGTTATGATGAAAATTTTTTCAAATACATTTTCCATGTGAAGAACTCTCAGGTTTTCGAATCCATTTTTTACTTTTCATCGACTCTGCGGAAAACTACCTCAAAAACTATTTTTTTTTTTTTACAAAAATAGCGATTTCTCCTCTTACTCAGTGTTTTATCACTCTTTTGGATTTTTATTTTGAAAGCTGAGATTTTTTTAGCAGGAAAGCCAAATTATCAGAGTGGGACGGTTACGTGGTCGCAGTGAGCTACGATTAATTGATAATCTTGAAAATGAAGAGAATTTTATTTCTGCGCTACCGCCTTCGGAGAAACTTGGGTATATGGCGTGGGCGGATATACTCTCTAAATTTGAATCAGTGAAACTCACTGCGAATCAGTGTATATACACTGTTTCGCAGTGAGTTTCACTGATTCAAATTTAGAGAGTAGGGACGCAGTGATTCGTACGTGTATGCACACTCGTCACGCATCCCTCTTTCTGCGCCCTTGCCATACAAATAACTATTACCGCTCTTTATCAAAACGGATAAATCGCTGTTTTTCTTTTGTCCCAAAACGTGTTTTTGAGGCGGTTTTAGCGGAGTTGATGGTATATAAAAAAATAGATTCAAGACGCTGAAAGTTTTTCACATGGAAAACGTATTTTTTTAAATTCTCATTGTGACGCTATAGATAGGATAAAGATGCGCAGAAACTGGTTGTTTCTAAAATTTGGATATCGGATTTCTCAAGATTGGTACATACTTTCTATTAGCCTGAAACTTTGTGAATGTACTAATCTTAGTTCACAGAAAGGAAAAATGGAGGCAAATCGATTTTTTAAGGGCCCAAAGATTGGTCGATAATCGGTGGAATTGCCCATGTGCATTTTTGCCGATATTACCGACCAGTATTTAAATACAAGATTAAAATACCTAGTATATTGTGCATCAAGGGAGGAAAGACGGTCTTTGCTTGCGAGCGCGGAGCATGCCCAAGCCGACGTGCGCTCACGAGGTGTATCGCATTGCTGCCCGAGCGGCGCGGGGAGGGGCGAGCCGAAGGCTCGCCTCGTCCCCCTCCCGCGAGGGCAGCAAGATACACCGAGGGACCGCAAGTCGGCGAGGGCAGCATGCACCGCCGAGGAAGCAAGACCTTCCTCCCGCGATACACACGATATTTTTCGTCACACATGAATGGAAGGCCTATTTAGCTCTGTGTCGGTAAGGGGGGAAGAGACGATATGCGTCGCTAGGTCGGGGAGGCGCGTGGAAAGTCTTTCTCCCTAGGGAGGAAAGTCTTTCCACAGTGCCTTCCCTACCTAGAGAGGCAAAGCGTCGTCTTCCTCCTTACCGACAGAGAGCGAAAGTAGACCTTTCCATTCATGTGTGACGAAAAAGACTAATAATTTTCCATTTTTAGTACGCAGTTAAAATTCACGTAGAACTTTACAGATCGAAAAAAATTTCCATACTTCTTTTTTAAATTCCCTGAGATTTCCCTGAGAATTCCCTGTCAAACGGATTTCCCTGAGATTTCCAGGTTTTCCCTGTCACTGGACACCCTGGTATAGAATATAGATCAATTGAAATTACGAGATCGAAAAATGTAAGTACAAAAGGTCGTAAGTTTGGTGGATACGTCATTCTTGCATTACAATTTTCAAGGAAAATTAAAAAACAACGTAAAGGCAAAACGTCGTATTATTTTTTTTCATGATTTTTAATGATTTTTCCAAATAGTTGTAAAAACTCGTAAAACGCAAAGATAAATCGGAAAACGACCGTTTCGAAAATTTATGAAAAAAAATACTAACAAGATAAAAGCAGAAGGTCGTAA
>JAEUYN010000256.1:0-19885 GCA_018257835.1 Euura lappo | reverse complement strand
GCCACTTCATCTGAAATTTAAGTAAAGAGGACTGTGATTAAGTCGTCATTCCGCGGTGCTCGACTCGCTTGAGCTAAATTCGAACAACGAGTGAATATCTGTCATTATCGAAAATCTCTGTATCTTTAACTCACTCCACATTTTGTTAACCGCGGCTAGGTCGACTCCTGAAACAAAAATCAGGATATCATGATGTGACGATTTGTATATTATAAAACTAAGAAAGGACAATTTTAATGAGAAAAGTGGAGTAAAAGTGACGTAAAGACATTTGAACTGCGCGCCATAATTTTGATTAACGTGGTTGCGAACAATAAGTGAACTGATAAGCGCGGTTAAAGGACTAACGCCGGAAGAGAAGAGTGGATTCTCTCTCTTGGGAAGACGATCGTAGAGAGCAGACGTGCTAAATTTTACTCTACTATAACTATTTGCAAATAACAAGTATTATTGAACTAATTGCCTACATTTTGTTGAAAATATCAAAAACAATATTATCTACGTGAATAACATAAACATTTTGAGTGCTAACTCAACAAATATCGAGAGAAAACTCAACAAATCATCTAACCCAAATTTCGAGAGTAAACTCATCAAATCATAATCCGACGATTATCGAGTCATCCGAAGACCTGGGGCTTAAAATTGAAATTAATATTATTGTTAATAATGAAAACTACCTAAACAACGACAACGTAGAAGAAAATCTGGTTGAATGGAGCCGATAGAGAATTGATCCGACACGTGTTGAATCACATCGCACGTTAATCATTAGAACGGACATCTTGGACACATCTTTCACCAGTAAATCCGACGATAAAGATAAGTTTTCACAATAATATTGAAAAGGCGATTTCAACATTCTGTAAAATCTTCCCAGAGACAATTTTAAAACAATTTATTTACACAAAAAACGTCACTTTTAATATACAAATGAATAATATAAAGACTGAATAACTATAATACAAGAACAATTACGATTTTATATTTACAATTTCCGTTATATTTACAATTTTAATGCCTATTGATAATGTTTATGTATGAATGAGTGTGCATGTATGAATGAATTTTACCACAAATTATTATACAAATATTAATTGAGGATAATTTGCTTAGTTTGTTGTTTGCCTAATTTTGACAATTGATTAATAATAAAATAATTTATTTGACGCTCCTCACAATTATAACTTTCTCATAATTTCTTTTAGAGTATAAAACCTTTTCTTTAGTGTTAAGTCTCCTTGAAGCAGAAAATAAAAATAAAAAACATTACAATGACAATACTTGACGAATCGAGTGGAACCTGACATGCTGAAAATGGTTTGAACATTCGGTGTAGCATAAAATGTAGAGAATAAAATGGTTCCAAACAAAGAGCATAACGTTATAAATTCGAACAACAAGTGAATATCTGTCATTATCGAAAATTTCTGTATCTTTAACTTACTGTTGGTACTGCGACCCGCGGATGAGCTGGCTCCTGAAACAAAAATCAGGATATCATGACAATACTTGACGAATCGAGTGGAACCTGACATGTTGAAAATGGTTCGCACATTCCGTGTAGCATAAAATGTAGAGAATAAAATGGTTCCAAACAAAGAGCATAACGTTCAAAAAACACATTTTATCTATATCGTGATGACGTACGCATAGTTTTTATTTCTAACGGTTCAAGTAATCTTACCACCTGCAGAACATACGTGCTACAAAATGTACAGTGTGCTGTTAAATATCGCGTGTCTATTCCCTACTGAAAAAGGTATTGTAAAATATTACATGGAAAAGTACATAATAAATTTCATAAAGTTATGACTGGATTCGTGATATGAATTATCATGTATGAATCACATGATTTTTGTTCTGACCATTACGTTGTACAAATACACATAATTCATCATCTAATTTATTGTGTGATGTTTTACATGAGTTTTAGCTCTACGAGTTCCAACTTCTGTGAAGAAACTGAAATCAATCACAATCATGTCAAAGCTTATGGACCTAAAACTTTGTTACATTACTATGAAGTACCGTAGCTCAAGCGGTAGCGTTACTGCTTCCAAATTCGAAGGACCACGGTTCGATCCCGACTCGGGTGTTCCCCCTTTTTTTTCTATCATAAAATCTGATCTTGTAAAACATCCTACGATAAATTAGGTAATAAATTATGTGTATTTGTACAACATAAGGGTTAGAACAAAAATCATATGATAAAGTACATAATAATTCGTATCAGGAATCCATTCATAACTTTATAAAATTTATCATGTAATTTATGTACTTTTTCATGTAATATTTTACAGGATCTTGTTCAGTAGGGATGGCATAAGGTCGTAAGCACCAAAAACGCGATTTTTGTGGCAAAAGGTCGTATATTTTTCTTTTTACGCCATTCGCTCTGAAAACGGCCAAAACGTATGAATTAATTGAAATTACGAGATCGAAAAATGTAAGTGCAAAATGCGCCATTTTTTTCATGATTTTTCATGATTTTTCCAAATAGTTGTAAAAACTCGTGAAACGCAAAGAAAAATCGAAATCGACGTCGCACAGTGGGCGGAATCGACGAAAAAGGCGCGCATAAGTGAAAAAAATAAAAATCGTCCAATCTGTCTGCAATTTGGTTTACTCATTCAAAAGACTTTCACGAAGAGAAAACAAATATTATGGCATTCAAATTTTCGATCTAAGTCCTTATAAAATGTCGTTGAAATTGGTGTTTCCATAACACAAAAATTATCAGCAACGTTCTATTATTTTCGAGTTTACTCTGCGCTAAATAGAACTAGGCAGGAGGTATAATAGCATTATGTTTTTGCATGTCCGTTCACACTATATTAAGAGAGCTTCATTTTGGTTGAAAAACCATTCAATTATCTTCGGTCAATCAAAAGATATAGCCCGTTGAAAAAAATTACGTGGTGCATTGAAAAACAAACAAAAAAAACCAAAAAAGGCGTGCATCTTTTTTGCCTTACGGAGGCTTACGGTGAATCTTGTGGGAACTTGTAGATTGATTCTCCGTGAAAAAAGTGAATCTAGTCTTATCTGCGGGGATTTGCGGGTGTCGATGTAATCTAAGAAACAATACCTTAAAGTGCGAGAAATCTCATTTTATACATATCATTTACTCGACCTCAGAGATATATTTTTCCATTATCACGAGCGAAATGTTCGTCATGGTAAAACACCATGACAAAAATTGTGTTATAAAATTACTCGCGAATTGCGAAATTGACGGATATTTTCGATAATTCCTTATATCACGTCTGATCCATTAATAGCCAGTATACGAAACCCGCCCAAAAAAGGAAATATAAGCCTCGTGAATGAGGAAGTATCATTAATTTATTTTGTCCTCTTATCCAGGAATTTACTGATTGAAATTGATAATAAAAAAAAATTGTTGCGCCTAATTATTGATCGCTGGTTCTCATGTAAATCAAGTTTTTTTAAAATAACGTTCGAATTCTGTGGTCACGTGTTACGGTACAAAGTACCCTTTACGCACAAATTTATCGTCTGATGGCACTACGGACAACTATGGTCAAGAGAAGAACATGGCGGCCGAGGTACTGCGTGTCGTCACGTACTGGCATTTGAAAGTTGATCATTTAAAATTGCTGTTTACAGTCGACAAAAGTTGATTCTATCATTTTCATATTTTTTAAAGATTTTCTTCAATTATCACGCACCCATTTTCAATGGACATTCGTTACTGCAGTATAGTATGAGGAAACTTCCCTATTGCCGATTGAGGTTTTAAAATGACTGAAAGAGCTGGATAACTGCAATAGGGACAGCAGTGGGGCTGAGGACGGTGAAATTAATAAATAAAAACTTCAATTAAATTGTCCCTAAACTTTTCTACCTGCGATACAGAACAGATATCTGTATTTTTTGTCATAATCATACGTTCATCTTATTGTAAATAAACTAAACTAGCCCGTTTTAGCCAAAAAGCTCATCGCTTTTTTGCGTAAGGCACGATCGTACAGTGCTAGTTTGTTTTGTAATAGTGTTCAAAATCCCCCAAGAATTTCAAAATTTTGATTCGAAGCCAATTATTCCAAGGACCGCTCTAGTAACTTCAAAATTGACGAAGCTAGCGACCGCGGTTTTTAAACCGCAAGTCGGAGTAAAAAAAGTATCCTCTGCAAATTTCGTCAAAATTGGTTCAGCGGTCTGGCTGATCGCGTGTTTACAAGCAACTTCAACGATTTGACATCGAGACGCAGGTGCCGGAAAAAACCTCAAAAATGCTCAAAATTTTTATTCGCGATCACGAGGCTGTATTCCAAAGCTCGCTTTTGTACGTTCAAAATTGACAAAGTTAGCAATCACCATTTTTGAACCGGAAGTCGCATCGGGTACACAAAGAAATTCTGACATCTTCAGGGTAAAAGAAGTATCCTCTGCAAATTTCATCAGGATCGGTTCAGCAGTTTGGATGATAGCGGGTTTACAAGAAATGGGGGGGTCACATACACGACTCTTGAAAATGCTCGAAAACGACTACCCGGGTGCCAAAACGTGCTCCCTACATGATTCCAGAACTTTTACTCGATCCGACGTTTTTTGCGATGGCGAATGTATAAGGCACTCCGTTTTCTACGATCGTGCCTAAAAATGCTAAAATGAATTTATTTATTTGATTCTGATTTTGATGAATAATATAAACTATTGTAAGTGAATGAATTATTCAACTATTTATCGGAAGTGATAGATTGTAGTTTGAGCTTCAATTTCTGTTCGCACAAAAATCGAATAGCACGTATGGTTTCGTAGTTATCAGCCGATTTCAATTATGCGCGCCTTTTAGGTCGATTCCGCCCACTGTGCGTTGTATAATGGCGCTTACTTCCTTATGTCATTAGACACGCGGTATTTCGTGACACAACACTTCAAAAGTTGATTGCTCTTGATATAGATGAGTTCGATGAATCGTCGATTTTCCATTTCGGTACCATTTTACGGTTTTAAATTTTATTCACATATTTGAATTTATCGGACGAGGCGAACCAAATTAATTAATTATTGGTACCCACCAAGGAGAGATTCTTCCTCTTAAATTTTACTTTGTATTTTTAATTTTTAAATTTTTTTAAATTTTACTTTGTATGATACGAAAATGTGGGGATAACAAAATAAGTATGCTGTTAAATGTTTCGAGACACAATACTCGAAAAATTAATTGCTTTCGATATACGTCCAGTTGGAATTGAAAGCAATAATTCAAATATTCTCAGTTTGAATATTGTATCCTTGTTGTATCGAGAATATTTTACTCCTTGATGCAAAAATATTTCTACGTTTATCTACAGAACAGGTTTTATTCACATGTTGATGATGTGTGTGAATTGTGTGAATAATTGCAATGCTGACGTGGAAGCGATCGAACCACTTGACTCTCAACTAGTTTTTTTTTTACGTTATTCTCACTCATATGTATGTATTTTTCAGCGTACCCGATTGAAATAAGTATGAGTGCGGTTTCATTGTATTGGAAAATAGAACGTTCGAGCATGTGCTATTGGTCTGTAACTTACTGCTGCTGCAGCTGGCAAGACCCACGCACACCAATGAGGCGACAAGAAGACAGACGATCTTGTTCATGTTGAAAGTAGCCACTTACTTCGTTAGAAATAGGTTTCTGGTTAGAATTCGTCCGATCCGTCGTATTTATACACAGCAGGAGACCCCCCACCACGTCGATAACTTAACGTAGGCGATGAACAAAAAATATACGAGCTTTTGCAGCAATTTAAAAAAATCGTGAGAAATAAAAAATCCAAATGGCGCTCACGACCTTCTGCTTTTAACTACCAATATTTTTTATCGAATTTTTTTCACATGGTCGTTCTTTCAATTTATCTTTGCGTTTTACGAGTTTTTACAGCCATTTAAAAAAATCGTGAGAAATAAAAAAAATCAAAATGCCGCTTCCGGCCTTCTGCTTTGAACTACCAATATTTTTTATCAAATTTTTTTATTACATGCTCGTTCTTTCAATTTATCTTTGCGTGTTACGAGTTTTTACAGCCATTTAAAAAAATCGTGAGAAATAAAAAAATTCAAATGGCGCTCACGACCTTCTGCTTTTAACTACCAATATTTTTTATCGAATTTTTTTTTACATGGTCGTTCTTTCAATTTATCTTTGCGTTTTACGAGTTTTTACAGCTATTTGAAAAAATCATGACAAATAAAAAAATCCAAATGGCGCTCACGACCTTCTGCTTTTAACTACCAATATTTTTTATCGAATTTTTTTAAATGGTCGTTCTTTCAATTTATCTTTGCGTTTTACGAGTTTTTACAGCCATTTAAAAAAATCGTGAGAAATAAAAAAATCCAAATGGCGCTCACGACCTTCTGATTTTAACTACCAATATTTTTTATCTAATTTTTTTTTACATGGTCGTTCTTTCAATTTATCTTTGCGTTTTACGAGTTTTTACAGCCATTTAAAAATATCGTGAGAAATAAAAAAATCCAAATGGCGCTCACGACCTTCTGCTTTTAACTACCAATATTTTTTATCGAATTTTTTTTACATGGTCGTTCTTTCAATTTATCTTTCCGTTTTACGAGTTTTTACAGCCATTAAAAAAATTCGTGAGAAATAAAAAAAATCAAAATGCCGCTTCCGGCCTTCTGCTTTGAACTACCAATATTTTTTATCGAATTTTTTTTTACAAGCTCGTTCTTTCAATTTATCTTTGCGTGTTACGAGTTTTTACAGCCATTTAAAAAAATCGTGAGAAATAAAAAAATTCAAATGGCGCTCACGACCTTCTGCTTTTAACTACCAATATTTTTTATCGATTTTTTTTTTTACATGGTCGTTCTTTCAATTTATCTTTTCGTTTTACGAGTTTTTACAGCTATTCTGAAAAATCGTGAGAAATAAAAAAATCCAAATGGCGCTCACGACCTTCTGCTTTTAACTACCAATATTCCTTAACGAATTTTTTTAAATGGTAGTATTTCCGATTTATCCTTGCGTTTTACGAGCTTTTACAGCTATTTGAAAAAATCGTGAGAAATAAAAAAATCCAAATGGCGCTCACGACCTTCTGCTTTTAACTACCAATATTTTTTATCGAATTTTTTTATTACATGCTCGTTCTTTCAATTTATCTTTGCGTGTTACGAGTTTTTACAGCCATTTAAAAAAATCGTGAGAAATAAAAAAATTCAAATGGCGCTCACGACCTTCTGCTTTTAACTACCAATATTTTTCATCGAATTTTTTTTACATGGTCGTTCTTTCAATTTATCTTTGCGTTTTACGAGTTTTTACAGCCATTTAAAAAAATCGTGAGAAATAAAAAAAATCAAAATGCCGCTTCCGGCCTTCTGCTTTGAACTACCAATATTTTTTATCAAATTTTTTTATTACATGCTCGTTCTTTCAATTTATCTTTGCGTGTTACGAGTTTTTACAGCCATTTAAAAAAATCGTGAGAAATAAGAAAATCCAAATGGCGCTCACGACCGTCTGCTTTTAACTACCAATATTTTTTATCGAATTTTTTTTACATGGTCGTTCTTTCAATTTATCTTTGCGTTTTACGAGTTTTCACAGCCATTTAAAAAAATCGTGAGAAATAAAAAAATCCAAATGGCGCTCACGACCTTCTGCTTTTAACTACCAATATTTTTTATCGAATTTTTTTTACATGGTCGTTCTTTCAATTTATCTTTCCGTTTTACGAGTTTTTACAGCCATTTAAAAAATCGTGAAAATTCAAAAAAATCAAAATGCCGCTTCCGGCCTGCTTTTGCTTTTAATTACCAATGTTTTTTATCGAATTTTTTTTTACACGGTCGTTCTTTCAATTTATCTTTGCGTTCTACGAGTTTTACAGCCATTTAAAAAAATCGTGAGAAATAAAAAAATCCAAATGCCGCTTCCGGCCTTCTGCTTTTAACGACCAATATTTTTTATCGAATTTTTTTCAATGGTCGTTCTTTCAATTTATCTTTGCGTTTTACGAGTTTTTACAGCCATTTAAAAAAATCGTGAGAAATAAAAAAATCAAAATGACGCTTACGACCTTCTGCTTTTAACTACCAATATTTTTTATCGAATTTTTTTAAATGGTCGTTCTTTCAATTTATCTTTGCGTTTTACGAGTTTTTACAGCCATTTAAAAAAATCGTGAGATATAAAAAAATTCAAATGGCGCTAACGACCTTCTGCTTTTAACTACCAATATTTTTTATCGAATTTTTTTTACATGGTCGTTCTTTCAATTTATCTTTGCGTTTCACGAGTTTTGACAGCCATTTAAAAAAATCGTGAGAAATAAAAAAATCCAAATGGCGCTCACGACCTTCTGCTTTTAACTACCAATATTTTTTATCGAATTTTTTGTACATGGTCGTTCTTTCAATTTATCTTTGCGTGTTACGAGTTTTTACAGCCATTTAAAAAAATCGTGAGAAATAAAAAAATTCAAATGGCGCTCACGACCTTCTGCTTCTAACTACCAATATTTTTTATCGAATTTTTTTTACATGGTCGTTCTTTCAATTTATCTTTGCGTTTTACGAGTTTTTACAGCCATTTAAAAAAAATCGTGAGAAATAAAAAAAATCCAAATGGCGCTCACGACCTTCTGCTTTTGACTACCAATATTTTTTATCGAATTTTTTTTACATGGTCGTTCTTTCAATTTATCTTTGCGTTTTACGAGTTTTTACAGCCATTTTTATTTTATAATTATTGCCACTATGAGTATTATTATTATTTTATTATTTTGTTTGATTTTTCTATTTTGGTGTTACTATTGTTTTCTCTTTAGTTTTAGTTCATTTTCTGAGTGTACTTCAACCCCTTGTCCTACATTGTTAAGGACACTAATAAATTAAATTAAATTAAATTCACATATTTGAATTTATCAGACGAGGCAAACCAAATTAAATTAATTATTGGTACCCACTAAGGAGAGATTCTTCCTCTATTCAAGCGTGCAAACCTTGGTGGGACCGAAAAAAACGTATAGGAAAATCGATTTTTTTTTGTTATTTTTAATAAAATTAAATTTGAGGATAGAGCAAATTGAACCGATAATCTTCTGAACCGAACGGTATCTTCAAAAGATGCTCGAAAGTGGCGAAAATGTTGAAACCAATACAGAAATCGACGGATTCCATACAGTCACTTATGCAATAGTATATTGTGCACCAAGGGAGCAAAGGACATTTTCGCTCCCGAGCGTGTAGTTTGCTGCACGAGGGAGAGGAGAGGCTGCACGCGTTGCGAGCCGAACACGAGGTTAGCAAACTACACCGAGGGAGTGAAACTGCGACCGTGGTGCACACTGTATTTTTTTCCACCTTGAAGGGAAAGGTCGATTTCGCGGGCCAAATGGTGATCATTTGAGGTTATGTGGCTGAAGTGTAGCGCGGCCGGTACGGGAACTAAAAGCAGGGAGGAAAGAGTTTCAGGGAAGAAAGACCGGGGAAGAAAGACTTACCGGGAGAGAAGACTTCCCGGTCGGTGAAACCACTGTTTGCTCCCCGAAAACAGGTAGCGAAGTCGGCCTTTCCGTTCATGTATGGAGAAAAATATATTTTTTCAGTATGAAGCGATGCTTCAGCAACAATGAAACTCACAGAACCTATGAGTCATATCATCCCACATATCGTCTGAAATATTTATTGGAAAAAGAAGTTTCATTTTTAAGAAAATTATTTTTTCCGATTTTCAAGACAATGTGCGTCATTCGGTTGATTTTCTGAATTCTTGAAATCTCTCTTCGGATTTTGAGGGGATGAAAGTGAAAAAAAAAAATGCACAAAATGTGACAAAGAATGATGAACGTCAAGAAATTTTTGTTAAATTCAGATGATGTGAACGCCTATTAGGCATCCACCTCTGAACAAAATAATATTTGAATTTAGGTATTCGTAGTCCACGATGCACAACTGTATCAATAAGGTACAAGCGATGATAAAAATTTTTTGAATATTCAGAAGTAATGACGAATTAACGATTCAAGTACTTGCGTCAATACAATATGAATCAGACTCGACAATCGGGGTAAACGAATCCCGTCATTGAAATGTCCTCTATACCATATCTAGATACGAAATGACTGAAGATTATCGAAGGCCCTTTGATGTCATAAGGTGACTTACTTTTGAGCGGAAAAATCATGTCATGTCTTTAACCATGGAAGGGGTGCACGGGGGAGGCACCGACTCTTCTCCTTTGGATATCATTCTGAACGTCTTTCGGTCTTTGAATCACTATTTTCGGATAATCAGTGTTTAATGACTAATTATCCGTATCTTAATATTACTCACGGGCACTTCGTATTTAAACATGGTGAGCGAGCGACGTTTGAAAACTTTATTGGCACAGCCTCGGAATAAGAACAGTATGCCTTGCAAATTGCATCCAAATCGGTTTAGCGGTCCGAACGGAATCAAACTTTTCATGCAGGTATTGCAAATAAAAAAACCTTTTCACATGTCACGTGACTCGGAAGGAAAAAGTAATCGTATTTATAAGGGCCTCTGAATGTCTTTATTCTTTGGTATTCGGAATCTGTGTTGGGAAATGGAAAATTTATACGATACAGCGAATGAATATTTTTGAAATTGATTTTTATTGCTCACAATCTTATGCAGCTTTACATTATTCTCACTGGTATACATATACATATTCAGTTATCAATTGGAAGACGTGCTGGCAGAAAGTGGTAGTCTCTCGTCCAGCAGATGATTCACGTTCTTCCACAAAAAGTTCTTCAGATTAGCAAAAGCGGTTCCGAATATTCCGCTCCGCGATAGCTGCTAAGAAGTGGCCTGCGAATAGATTCACCAAAATTAGTGAATAAATATATTCAGCATCTTCGTATCAGGTGCAGATACTGTCGATGACACTCACCAATAGTCTCTTCCGCTGCTTCGGTTCAGCTGGACTGGCATGGAATTTATGATTATCCAGATCTACCTGCGAAAGTGAAATTACGATTCAATGGCAATTACCAGAACACATTGAAAGTATAATTTAAGAAATCATCATATTTTAGTTGACGTTGGAAATAATATAAAAAGTCAAAATATTCAGGATCGTAGTTCAGCAGTACTAAACTGGTGGCACAATTGAAATCAGGGATCGAATGTTGAGTATCAAATACGTTCGCCTAACTGGAGGCTAAGGAAATAGATCAATTTATGAAAGCCTCATTGGAATTTGGTTTGTAGCAAACGATAGATCTCAGTATGACAATTATATTTCTAATGGTACGATTGTTTCCAACTTACTTCGGGCAACCGCTGTAGCAGCATTAAAAATCGAATTGACTTGGGGGTTCATTGATTCGGGTTCTGCAGCAATTCTGGTCACAGCAGCTCTTGTCTGAGGGCTGATATCTGGAAATTAAAAGATACCTCAATAATTTAGACAATTTTCAAATGCTAATTGAGGCGCGATGTTATAGATGGCCAAAATCGTCTTCAACTAACGTTCGCCTGCTCTGTCACGTCTTTGCAAATCGTCTTCCATTTTTTTTCTTACTTGGATGACAGTACCTGAAATCGGAATACAGAGGTTACGATCAATTCGTCTTCGACTCTCACTCAGTTCTAAGAACAGCTGGATGAAAATCAAGCTAGCCCTACTGAAAATAGTATATTGTGCATCAAGTGCGGGAAGTTGGCGATTCTGGACGAGTGTGAGGTATGCCGGACGAGCCGAAGGCGAGTGTCGGCATTCACACGAGTTAGGAATCGCCAACCCGCACGAGATCCACATCCTGTTTTTTGTATAAAACCTGATATGGAAAGTCTGACTTCGCGGACTGTGGAGAATGTGCGAGATAGGTGATCCTCTTACCGACCGAGGACAGTGCTGGAATGTGGACATTCCCGCACTGCTCTCGGTCGGTAAGGGAATAAGCCATTTCGCGCACCCTCTACCGTGCGCGGAGTCGAACTTCCCATGCAGGTGTTACGAAAATATTATGTAATAATTCACACGATAAAGTATGTAAGAACTTGACCGATTTCCGTATACGATTTATTACATGAATTATCGTGTGATTTCTTACATAGTCCACTTATTCGTGTGAAACCACATATTTTATTGCATAAAAATTTATCATAGGATTTGTTATACGATGATATTTTATGATGGAAAAAAAAAAGTTGTACCTGGACCGGGATCGAACCGGCGACCGTCGAATTCGGAAGTAGGAACGCTACCGGCTGAGTTACGCCTTCTGATGTAAGGTAGCAACAGTCTTTGGTTTATAATCTTCGATGTGGTTAGAAGTTGAATTAAGTTCCCTCGGAACGGCTGAGGTTCATAAGTCTAAGAATGTATCAGTATTCTATCGGAAGGCGTAGCTCAGCCGGTAGCGTGCCTGCTTCCGAATTCGACGGTCGCCGGTTCGATCCCGGTCCAGGTACAACTGTTTTTTTTCTTTTTCCACCATAAAATATCATCGTATAACAAATCCTATGATAATTTTTTATGCAATAAAATATGTGGTTCCACACGAATAAGTGGACTATGTAAGAAATCACACGATAATTCATGTAATAAATCGCATACGGAAATCGGTCAAGTTCTTACATACTTTATAATGTGAATTATTACATAATATTTTTCAGTAGGGAGCCTTGATGTACTGTTCGACTGAGTGTCACTTACTCCGGAATCTGGCAAAAACATCCCTTGTAGATACTGAAAATAAAATAGGCGTATATCATGACAGAGTGGAAATTCACCAATTGACGCATGATATAATGGCAATAAGTGAAAATAATAATGAAATATGAAGAATCAAAATAGAAAATCTCAGTCAATTAAAACAATTTCTCGACTTCATTCACTGATATGTGAAGCGAACAGTAGATCACAAACACATTTTCAAAGGGTAAAAGTCGTCTTCAACTCACGCCCGCTACCATCTCGGATAGAAGTTACAGCGGTTGTGAGATAGCCTCCGGCATCCATCAAAGTATCTGAAGTAGAAACAGAGAGGTCCTGAATATCAAACCGAATGATTTTTCAGAATACGGAGACAAAGATAATTCGAGCGTTTTGAAGACGTATAAATTGATCAAGTAAGTGTATCCACTCATCACTTACTAGCGTCTGCGGCGTTCATCTCGGTACCGCCTTCTGCAAAATAAAATAGGTACATCAATGACACTATTGTACTTTGTCAATATTTGACGCATGTCTTAGTAACTACGACTTGAATATCTTCATTGGGTGACATTGTTTTGAACTTACCCTGGCACATCAGTGTAATATCAGCCGCATGTGATGCCAGTTTGAGTCTGAAATCTGCCAGTTCATCTGAAATTTGAGTAAAGAGGACTGTAATTAAGGAGGTTGGATACCCCGCTCGCGGGGCGTGCTGTGACAGGGGTAAGCCTATGCTTATACACGGGCCCGGTTGGTGGTTCTCAACCTCATTTGAGAGCAACGAAAAACAAAATTTACTTCGAAAAGAAGACTTTTGATGAAATCTTGATGTAATATGCATCACTTGTCGTTTAATTACGTTCGTCAACATCAACTGTACTGTATTTTCCGATTTTTAGTCACAAAAATATATTTTATGCGACTTCGTTCGAGGATTCTAGGTTAATATCCCTACAAAACGCTCCATGTCTTTCACTATGGTTCGCAAACGAAGCTGGCAAGGATACTTCATTTTTCACGAGAATCTTCTCAAAAGTATCATTGAACATGTAGATGTTTTTTTATAGAGATCTCTACGTTTTCGCCCCTGCGTTCAAACGATAAACGACGTTTTTTCACGATACTCGTCACGTACCGCCATAAGCGCCCCTGTATAAGAACGTAACTTTGATTAATGATTACTCGGAAACGAGAGTGACGAATTAATTGAAACTTGACAACAAATTGTATTCCACATCGATGAATACCTCACAAAAATTTGAAGCGATTCTCTACGTTGTGATATTAGTCCCCAACCTCCTGAAGTCGTCAATCCGCGGTGCTCGACTCGCTTGAGCTAAATTCGAAGAACAAGTGAATATCTGTCATTTTCGAAAATCTCTGTATCTTTAACTTACGGTCCATTCTGGCAATCGTCAATAATATTTCGATTCCTGAAACAAAAATCAGAATATCATGACAATACTTGACGAATCGAGTAGAACCTGACATGTTGAAAATGGTTTGAACATTCCGTGTAGCATAAAATGTAGAGAATAAAATGGTTCCAAACAAAGAGCATAACATTCAAAGAATACATTTTATCTATATCGTGATGACGTACGCATAGTTTTTGTTTTTAACGATTCAATGAATCTTACCACCTGCAGAACATACGTGCTACAAAATGTTAAGTGTGCTGTTAAATATCGCGTGTCTAATGGCATAAGGTCGTAAGCGCCAAAAACGCGATTTTGGTGGCAAAAAGGCGTATAATTTTTTTTTCACGCCATTCGCTCTGAAAACGGCCAAAACGTGATAGATCAATTGAAATTACGAGATCGAAAAATGTAAGTGCAAAAGGTCGTCAGTTGTGCAGATACGACTTTCTGCTTTTAACTGCGATTTCTTTTATCGAATTTTTCGAAACGACGTCGATTTCGATTTATCTTTGCGTTTCACGAGTTTGTACAGACATTTGATAAAATCATGAAAAATAAAAAAATCCAAATGGCGCTCACGACCTTCTGCTTTCAAGTACCAATTTCAAGTAAGAATTTCCAAAAACAAAATGGCGTATCGAGAACGGTGAAAAATTTCTTCAAAACCCTGTTCGATTCGAGTGAAAGTCTGTACTCGAGGGTTTTGGGGTTGCTGAATACAAATCCGAAGTCAGAATTTCCAAAAACAAAATGGCGGACTTAATATGAACGGCTACTTTTTGAAGAGTCGATTTGATTTGCAGGGAATAGGTACATTTTTTAGGAGTCTTCAAGGCTGCTGATAATAAATATGGAGTTGTTCGCGCTCGAATCTCGCAGGCCGCCCGGGCCTCGAGATGTTGTAGGGTTTGTCCGTAGGGTGGCGCTATCGGCCGGTGGGCCCGTAGGATACGCACGCGCCACTCTGTGACGCTGCGTCGGTCCGCCATGCTAGGGGGGGGAACAGAGTTCTTCAGTTAGTCTCGAGCGCTCGGCTAGGTAGGTCGCGTCTAGGTAGCTTCTCCCTTCTCGTGAGTCTTCGCGTTCTTAACAGTTTTCTCCCGCGTTTGGTCATTTCTGGTTAGGTCGAGTGCGGTAAATAGGTTGGCGTATATTTCTGGAAGGTTCTGGCTCGTGTTCTTTTACGGTTAGGGATTGATTGTGGGACGTGGCCACCCTCCGGTGATCCGTGGTGCCTGTCCCAGGGCGAGTGTCTTTCGCGGCAACAACTGTTGCCCGAGCAACCCAGTGAGGATCTCCGAGACGTCGGGAATCCTGGTTGCACCGGCCGTGGGCCATCTTGGACACTCCCCGTAAACCCCGGCTTCCACACAGGGTTGGAAGTCGCGGCGTTTTCCCCAGGTCTTGGTTTCTGAGTCGGTTGGTGAGTTAATATTAGTATTAATTGAATGCATTCAATTTAGTCTGTAAGAGACGCGCCCGCAGCGGCCCCTGTACCGTTTTGTATTGTTCATTTATAGCTATCTTCTTGTTCTTGTTATTGTCATTGTTTTTAGGCACGATCGTAGAAAACGGAGTGCCTTATACATTCGCCATCGCGAAAAACGTCGGATCGAGTAAAAGTTCTGGAATCATGTAGGGAGCACGTTTTGGCACCCGGGTAGTCGTTTTCGAGCATTTTCAAGAGTGGTGTATGTGACCCCCCCATTTCTTGTAAACCCGCTATCATCCAAACTGCTGAACCGATCCTGATGAAATTTGCAGAGGATACTTTTTTTACCCTGAAGATGTCAGAATTTCGTTGTGCACCCGATCCTACTTCCGGTTCAGAAATGGCGTTTGCTAACTTTGTCAATTTTGAAGATACAAAAGCGAGCTTTGGAATACAGCCTCTTGATCACGAAGCAAAATTTTGAGAATTTTCGAGGATTTTTCCGGCACCTGCGTCTCAGTGTCAAATCGTTGAAGTTGCTTGTAAACCCGCTATCTGCCACACCGCTAAACCGATTCTGATGAAATTTGCAGAGGATATTTCTTTTGCCCTGAAGATGTCAGAATTTCATTGTGTACCCGATCCGACTTCCGATTCAGAAATGGCGTTCGCTAACTTTGTCAATTTTGAAGATATAATAGCGAGCTTTTGAATACAGCCTCTTGATCACGAAGCAAAATTTTGAGAATTTTTGAGGATTTTTCCGGTACCTGCGTCTCAGTGTCAAATCGTTGAAGTTGCTTGTAAACCCGCTATCTGCTACACCGCTAAACCGATTCTGATGAAATTTGCAGAGGATATTTCGTTTGCCCTAAAGATGTCAGAATTTCATTGTGTACCCGATCCGACTTCCGTTTCAGAAATGGCGTTTGCTTACTTTGTCAATTTTTAACATACAACAGCGAGCTTTGGAATACAGCCTCCTGATCACAAATCAAAATTTTGAGAATTTTCGATAATTTTTCCAGCACCTGCGTCTCGATGTCAAATCGTTGAAGTTGCTTGTAAACACGCTATCAGCCAGACCGCTGAACCGATTTTGATGAAATTGGCAGAGGTTACTTTTTTTACTCCGAAGATATGCAAATTTCATTGTAGACTCGATCCGACTTGCGGTTTAAAAACCGCGGTCGCTATTTTCGTCAATTTTGAAGTTACGAGAGCGGTCCTTGGAATACGGTCTATTGGCTTCGAATCAAAATTTTGAAATTCTTGGGGGATTTTGAACACTATTACAAAACAAACTAGCACTGTACGATCGTGCCTTACGCAAAAAAGCGATGAGCTTTTTGGCTAAAACGGGCTAGTTACTGTAATATATTTCATTGTGTTTTATGAATAAATACTGAACTTGCTCCGGCTTTTCCCTCTACTCCGTGAGGGTTTTTATGCCGAAGCAAGTTTCTTTTTGTTTTCCGGGAAATATTAGTTTTTATTTATTTACCCTCTCACTCGCTCTTCCTATTCCTACTCACAGCTGAGGCGGATTCACGGTAAGTGATATTCAGGAGTCTAATTTTGAAAATCATGATTGATAATGAATCGAATAGAACTACTACTACAACGTGTCACTCAAATCGTCCCAGGTTCTCGAAGGATGCCCGTGCCTCGCTGTGCTTTCCGTAAAAGTCGTCAAACCTTCAATTTCAGTTGTAAAAAATACCGAAACGTTGAGCCAGGTGTCGGAATTTTCGGAAAATCCCTTTTCTATCCTGTTCGCTTGTTGCCACCTTTTCCTGAATTCGGATACCTCGGATTCGGATGTTTTTAGGGGATCTTTTTGATTTGGCGACAAAATTTTATGGACGCTCCTGTTTTTCTTAAATCTGTGCTTCAATAATTTTTTACCGTTTTCAATCCGCCCTTTTCCTTTTGTGAATTTTGTATTCAGATTCGTATGGTAGATTTTCAACCCGCAGGTTCGAAACACGGGAGTAAAGTGGTCGAAATAAATTATTAAAAAAAAATTAAAAATACGGAATCATTGTTGAAAATCGAAATATCAAGTTTTAATGTAGCATTGTTATTATTCCACAACTAAGGTAGATCAACCCACAGGTTCGAAACACAGGAGTAAAGTGGTCGAAATAATTTATTTAAAATATTAGGGCTGTACCGTTTAACCGGCTTAACCGGCCAAGACGGTTAATCTGGTTAATTAGCCGATGGCTTAACCGGTTAAGCTACCAATTTGGCCAAACGATTAACCGGTTAACCGGCCAAAACGGTCAACTCGGTTAACTCGGTTAATCGGCCGATGGTTTAACCGGTTTACCGGCCAAGACGTTTAACGTTTAACCGCGGTTAACGGTTAGGTTGGCCAAAAAATAATTTCATCGAGAGGGTCGGATACCTCTCAGACCAGCCCTATGAAGTAATGTCATGAAGTTACTGATTTTTTTTTCAGGTACTATTTTCATCAAAGATTAACTTCGCAGAGCCTCAAAATTTTAAGACTAGATCTTCGTGTTTTTGAGAATGCGATTTTCGAAAAAATGAGGATATAAAAAATCCTATGCGTATGATTGTTCGGGCTAGTCTATTGAACATGTAAGAAAATCGACAGCCCTGTATGGTGAAAATTTTGGGAGAAGATTAAGATTTTTCAGTACGAATATGAGTTTCATCTTAATTCATTTCTTTCGAATTTTCAACTTATTGTAAATGAATCATTCAATCATTTTTTCCATCGAAACTCTCTACCAACGACCTCTAGCGCGTGTTCATTTTCCATCAAAACTCATTCAATCATTTTTTCAAAATCGTATCTTCTTCCAAAATTTTCACCATAAAGGACTGTCGATTTTCCTACATGTTCAATAGACTAACCCGAACAATCAAACGCATAGGATTTTTTATATCCTAATTTTTTCGAAAATTGCATTCTCAAAAACCACGAAGATGTAGTCTCAAAATTTTGAGGCTCTACGAAGTTGATCTTTGATAAAAATAGCACGTGAAAAAAAATCATTAACTTCATGAGATCATTACTTCATAGGGCTGGTCTGAAAGGTATCCTACCCTCTTAATGAAATTATTTTTTGGCCACCTTAACCGTTAACCGCGGTTGAACGATAACCGTTTTGGCCGGTTAACCGGTTAAACGTCTGGCCGACTTGGCCGCTCAACCGGTTAAGCCATCGGCTAATTAACCAGATTAACCGTCTTGGCCGGTTAAACCGGTTAAACCGTACAGCCCTAATTTTTTTAATAATTTATTTCGACCACTTTACTCCCGTGTTTCGAACCTGTGGGTTGAAAATCTACCATACGAATCTGAATACAAAATTCACAAAAGGAAAATGTCGGATTGAAAACGGTAAAAAATTATTGAAGCACAGATTTAAGAAAAACAGGAGCGTCCATAAAATTTTGTCGCCAAATCAAAAAGATTCCCTAAAAACATCCGAATCCGAGGTATCCGAATTCAGGAAAAGGTGGCAACAAGCGAACAGGATAGAAAAGGGATTTTCCGAAAATTCCGACACCTGGCTCAACGTTTCGGTATTTTTCACAACTGAAATTGAAGGTTTGACGACTTTTAGGGAAAGCACAGCGAGGCACGGGCATCCTTCGAGAACCTGGGACGATTTGAGTGACACGTTGTAGTAGTAGTTCTATTCGATTCATTATCAATCATGATTTTCAAAATTAGACTCCTGAATATCACTTACCGTGAATCCGCCTCAGCTGTGAGTAGGAATAGGAAGAGCGAGTGAGAGGGTAGATAAATAAAAACTAATATTTCCCGGAAAACAAAAAGAAACTTGCTTCGGCATAAAAACCCTCACGGAGTAGAGGGAAAAGCCGGAGCAAGTTCAGTATTTATTCATAAAACACAATGAAATATATTACAGTAAAAACAATGACAATAACAAGAACAAGAAGATAGCAGTAAATGAACAATACAAAACGGTACAGGGGCCGCTGCGGGCGCGTCTCTTACAGACTAAATTGAATGCATTCAATTATTACTAATATTACCTCACCAACCGACTCAGAAACCAAGACCTGGGGAAAACGCCGCGACTTCCAACCCTGTGTGGAAGCCGGGGTTTACGGGGAGTGTCCAAGATGGCCCACGGCCGGTGCAACCAGGATTCCCGACGTCTCGGAGATCCTCACTGGGTTGCTCGGGCAACAGTTGTTGCCGCGAAAGACACTCACCCTGGGACAGGCACCACGGATCACCGGAGGGTGGCCACGTCCCACAATAAATCCCTAACCGTAAAAGAACATGAGCCAGAACCTTCCAGAAATATACGCCAACCTATTTACCGCACTCGACCTAAC
>JAEUYN010000255.1:0-42637 GCA_018257835.1 Euura lappo | reverse complement strand
CCCTGATGGGCCCGTCCAACGAAATTTTTGTTGGAGACTTGTTGAGGTAGTTGGAATACCGTTGTAGTTATATTGGGGAAATGTTGGGGTCGTTGGAATTGTGTTGGACCATTGTACTATCGTTGGAGGCGCGTTGGGGTTCAACTATCGTCGAGTTGGACGAGCGTTGAAACGTCGTTGGGTCATCAATCCGAAAGGTTACGTTGACCTGTCGTTGGAGACGCGTTGGGATGCAACTATTGGCGCGTTGAGTGAGTGTTGGAAACTAGTTGGACCAACAATACTGAAGGGTGCGTTGGTCCGGCGTTGAAAATGCGTTGAAGCTCAATTATTCGCGCGTTGGGTGAGCGTTGGAGACTAGTTGGACCAACAATACTGAAGGGTGCGTTGGTCCGGCGTTGAAAATGCGTTGAAGCTCAATTATTCGCGCGTTGGGTGAGCGTTGGAAACTACTTGGATCGATAATACTGAAGGGTGCGTTGGTCCGGCGTTAAAAATGCGTTGGAGCTCAATTATTGGCGCGTTGGGTGAGCGTTGGAAACTAGTTGGACCAACAATACTGAAGGGTGCGTTGGTCCGGCGTTGAAAATGCGTTGAAGCTCAATTATTCGCGCGTTGGGTGAGCGTTGGAAACTACTTGGATCGACAATACTGAAGGGTGCGTTGGTCCGGCGTTGAAAATGCGTTGGAGCTCAATTATTGGCGCGTTGGGTGAGTGTTGGAAACTAGTTGGACCAACAATACTGAAGGGTGCGTTGGTCCGGCGTTGAAAATGCGTTGAAGCTCAATTATTCGCGCGTTAGGTGAGCGTTGGAAACTACTTGGATCGACAATACTGAAGGGTGCGTTGGTCCGGCGTTGAAAATGCGTTGGAGCTCAATTATTGGCGCGTTGGGTGAGCGTTGGAAACTAGTTGGACCAACAATACTGAAGGGTGCGTTGGTCCGGCGTTGAAAATGCGTTAAAGCTCAATTATTCGCGCGTTGGGTGAGCGTTGGAAACTACTTGGATCGACAATACTGAAGGGTGCGTTGGTCCGGCGTTGAAAATGCGTTGGAGCTCAATTATTGGCGCGTTGGGTGAGTGTTGGAAACTAGTTGGACCAACAATACTGAAGGGTGCGTTGGTCCGGCGTTGAAAATGCGTTGAAGCTCAATTATTCGCACGTTGGGTGAGCGTTGGAAACTAGTTGGACCAACAATACTGAAGGGTGCGTTGGTCCGGCGTTGAAAATGCGTTGAAGCTCAATTATTGGCGCGTTGGGTGAGCGTTAGAAACTAGTTGGACCAACAATACTGAAGGGTGCGTTGGTCCGGCGTTGAAAATGCGTTGAAGCTCAATTATTGGCGCGTTGGGTGAGCGTTGGAAACTAGTTGGACCAACAATACTGAAGGGTGCGTTGGTCCGGCATTGAAAATGCGTTGAAGCTCAATTATTGGCGCGTTGGGTGATCGTTGGAAACTAGTTGGACCAACAATACTGAAGGGTGCGTTGGTCCGGCGTTGGAAGCGCGTTGAAGCACAAATTTGGGCGCGTTAGGTGAAGGTTCAATTGATAAAATCGATAAATTCAATTTGATCGAGACAAAGTCAGGGTAAAACTGTATGGAATCTTATATGATTGTACTGCAAGAACGATTTTTCGCCGAGTACACAATCGTATCTCGGACACGGGTCTCGTATAAAAGTCAGTGATTCCAGAGTATTGAAATAGTTCCTTCGGAAATCCAGTTTTCTCTATAGTTTCGTGAATATGCCAATACATTTCAATTTATTATATTAAAACTCTTTTGGAAACCAGACCCCGAAGATAAGTCTACAATCGCGAATGCGGGTAACGACGGAATTCGGACGGCAGTAGTGACTGCGTGACGTCATGAGGCGCTGAGGCGCTGAGGCGCCGCCATATTGTCTTGAAGTGTCAAGTGTTGTAACGCGTATGCCACCCGGCGTCTGAATTGAACGATTTTCCTTATGTTAGTGTATCCACTATTTGGACTAATTCGAGCCTGCAGATCAGGAAAGTATTCGTCAATAATATGCACACTTTATTTACTCAAATATCGTATCAAAGTATATTGCTATGCCGTGGCATCCTGAAACGAACTACCTAACCTATAACCGCAACCTATCGCTAACCTTTTCCACTGTCTCGCTGTGTATAGCATGATTCGCTTGAAATATTTATTCGACCGGCGCCTATCTTCCCGGAATTTACTCGTGAGTATGAAACAAAAAGATGAATGTAGGCGTAGCAAATTTTTGACTGCACGCCGATTCTAAAACAGCGATGTAATCATTTACAAATATGATAACTTCGCTCTTGTCAATTACTTTGATCGTTTGCACTTGAATGCACACCTAGTCATGAATATTCTTTCTACGGGATGTGTGTGATGATTTCAGCTGTAATACACCTTTACGGCGTCTATATAATCGATTTATTCGCATTTCACAGAACGCGAATTTTCTAAGATGTTGTGTTTGGAACTGTGATCCAGAGTCCGTTGGCATTAATGCTTCCATTCTGGATTGGAATGATTTGAATTTTGATAAGCTCACACGAAAAGTGAGATAAATCATGCATTTCGGCGGTGGGCCCTCACGAGAGGTGGGACATACCGTGCGAGCAATTATGTATTCGGCGATGGGCCCTCACGAGAGGTAGGACAGATTGTACCTATGTTCTACAGGCGGAAGAGGATATTTGAGTCCGTCAGTAACCGGCAAGCTCGCACAAGGATGCATAGACTTTGATCAGAGTATGTTTATATGAATTGGAAATTTGATTTCTCACGAAGCGTAAACACATACTACAACAGATTTGTTATTTTTATTCCAGTGCAAGTCAAGACCAAAGAAGGGGACTAGCCGATCTGCCTAGCGAGGACAATGTTCCTGATATTACTGCAACGAAGTCGGGAGATAATTCGTAGGCTGGGTAGTTTACTTTCGATACGACTCTTTTTCATTCCAGAAACCGATATGATCTGTGTAGCTCGAAATGTAACGGTTCTATTATCCTGTGTTCTCTAGACATAATCAGTAGAGCCACCGGTTGGGCAGACCCTAGTAAAACTTGGTCGAAAACACTTCTTATGGGGGTAATGTTTGAAGTATAAGAGGTCAGATCTTCAAAAGTATTTCTAATTTCTTGGATCATGCTAGTGTGTGTGGCATTAAACTATGATTTTTTCCACCTTTTGCATGAATATAAGAGGCGAGGAACCTCGAGCGGGCCCCTTCGAAGCTCTCCGCAGAGGTTAGGTGCAAGGTTTGACGGAGAGAATTGACGCATGCTTTTGAGGATCTGACCTTTTATAGTACAAGATTCCTCCGCAATGACGAACGTTTCACCTGCGGCCTTTCTCTACTTCTCTTGAGGGTTTGGTTTTACATCTTATTGTATAGAATTATGAATGACTAATTCCGAATATTTAAAAGAAGAGATTTTATCCTGAGTGACTTTTCAACGCCTAGTCCGAACCGCTGGACCTAGAAATGTGAAACATTTTCATACTAATTTCTAATTGTAAGCTTATTGTAAATTTAAATTTCAGAAAACTAAGTATAATTCATTACAGGATGGCCACGAGCTGAAAACCTAGGTTTGTCATGGATTTTTCAATCTTGACCGTAAACATAATTTCAAATATCATATCCTGTCAAAAATGTAGTAGAACACAGATAGAAACAGATAGATACGGTAGCAGGATGCAATAAACCGTATAGAACAGATAGAAACAGATAGAAGTTCTATCTGTTCTATACGGTTTTCTGCACTGCATCTATCCGTATCTATCTGTGTTCTATCTACATTTTTAACAGGTGATTAAACTCACTAATATATGACGAATTACAACCACGTGAAGGATGTATTGGCCGTACAATCTCAACCAAAAATGATTCTCGTCGGCAAATTGAGTACTTTATGATAGAATAAAAATCGAAAAAAATCAACTGTGATAAAGATGATAAGAGTATTCATTTTGAATAATTACAATGCCCAAAATTTATCAATAAATTGTTTAAACAAAACATTATTTAACAAATTTTCTGGTAACGTTATTTTTTTTCATCTCATTGTCAAATAAATGCCCTAATTTTTCTGAACACACATGCATTTTCTAAGAATTTTCCCATTATTTTGAAATTTCCGTTCTCGAAAATTTGTAAAGGCTGTATTTACGAAACTATTTGTTCCACGCTCCGGAAACTTTGGAATTGTGATCTACATCGTTTTTACAAACACATATCCAAAATTCAGATTTTTTTTTTCCATTTTTCACAATATGCAAATTTTCGAAAACGGAAATTTCAAAATAGTGACAAAATTCTTAAAAAATGCATGTATATTCAGAAAAATTAGGGCTCTCATTTTAGATGAAAAAAAAATAACGTGACGAGAAAAATTTTTGAACAGGTTTGTTTTTGAAAAACAACTTTCGCACATGTAGCGAACAAAATGTTGTATCACAAACGCGGGTAAAGTCCGATTAAGTGTGCGTAAAGTCGCAGTTTACGCACTGTGTAACTAACAATAGGACACGATAATTTACAGAACAAGAGTATCATCTACGCGTTTTGAGGTTAGGTGGAAATGTCGAATAATCGGAAACTTGACTGCGAATGCGCATGCTTGGAGTCAAGAGGTGTACAAACCAAGTTACTTTTAACGCCTAGGAGTTAAAAGTGACCCAGTACGTACTCCTCCAAGTACTCCGCACACGCGCACTCGCAGACTCACCCGACCGTCGCTAAAACGGCTGCTTTACAAACCAAAAACTACCATCGAAAAACGCGTGAATCATACTCGCGTTAGATAAACCATTTTACAGTATGAAAAATTGTATTCGTTAAGTACATATTTTCTTCAAAATTTCAGAGTCTATTCTTTGTCTAAATAAACTCTCGAAACAGGAAAAATGTCAATAGGTCATAGAAAAACTACGTTTCACGTCCTGGAAAACCTGTATATAGATGTCGAAATAGATGTTTTTCTTGATATTTGGATTATTTTATGCTGTCATCGAAATCGCACAGTGCACTCGATTTTGGGTGCACAGGCGTGAATTCTTACTGAATATGTACAAAAATCCATGTACAAAATATATATACATATAGGTCATATAATGTGTAAAGTCAATAGTGAACATGCAATAAATTGTTCGAAGCATATCATATTTTTCGACAATAATTTGGGAAGCTATATGTCTGATCATATCTGATTGGATCTGATCAGGTATGGATACAATCGGGCCCGGAATTTGTCCTATTCGATCGGATCTTATCAGATCTCGCCGGATATGATCAGCCCTGGTCAGATGGATTACTGATCAGATCTGGTCGAATGAAAACGAATTTCAGATTTTCTATTGCATCTAATGTAATCGAACATGATCATTTTTGTTCGGGATACAAGACGTCCAACAGGTCTTCAATGCGTTGCGAACGCAACGGAATGCCGTCTACCGCGATTCCAACGCACCCCCAACGCGCTTCCAATACTTCCAACTTGTTTCTAAGGCGACTCCAACGCATCTGCAACACGATCAGTAGGTTTTCCCCTACTGAAAAAGATCATGTGATAAATCACATAATGTTTTGACCGAAATCGGCATATATTGTATTATGTAATTTAACATGTAAATACGACCTAATACATAAAAAATCACATAATAAATCATGAAAATATCAAATATCACATAAAATATACAATAAATCATATGAAAAATCATGTGTTTTAGTGTGTAATTTGTTACGTATTTTTTTTGATACTTGATATTTTCATGATTTATTATGTGATTTTTCGTATATTAGGTCGTATTTACATATTAAATTGCATAATAAAATATATGCCGATTTCGGTCAAAACATTATGTGATTTATCACATGATCTTTTTCAGTAGGGTCACCACACCTGCACGGAAAGTACGACTTCCGGCCCGTTGCGTGAACGGGAATTCGTACTTTCCGATACAGGGGGTGGTGAAAAATAGTATACTACCCACGGGAGTGAAAAAGGCCATCCCAAACTGCGTTCTTGCCACCCTCGCCTTCGGCTCGAGTGTCAATTTCACATGCAGTTTGGAAGAGCCTACTTTCTCTCCCTAGGTGTGTAATATACTATTCCAACGCACCTCCAACGCGCTTACTATTTTTAACAGGTTTCCAACGCACCTCCAACATCATAAAAACGCTTCCAACATCTTCTCAACGCACCTCCAACGCGCCTACAATATTTCCAACAGGTTTCCTATATATGCACCTCCAACGTGATAACAACGTCTTGCACACCTTGTCAACGCACCTCCAACGCGCTCACAATATTTTCAACAGGTTTCCAACGCGCCTCCAACGCGATTACAATATTTTCAACAGGTTTCTAACGCGCCCCCAACGCGCTTGTAACATTTTTAACGGATTTCCAACGCACCTCCAACGTGCTTACAATATTTTTAACGGGGTTCCACGCGTTAACAACAGTTCCAACATTATTCCAACGTACTTGCAACATTTTTAACGGATTTCCAACGCACCTCCAACGCGCTTACAATATTTTTAACCGGGTTCCGACGCGTTAACAACAGTTCCAACATTATTTCAATGTACTTACAACATTTTTAACGGATTTCCAACGCACCTCCAACGCGCTTACAATATTTTTAACGGGGTTCCAACGCGTTAACAACAGTTCCAACATTATTCCAACGCACTTACAATATTTTTAACGGGTTTCCAACGCGCCTCCAACGCGCTTACAACATTTTTAACGGATCTCCAACGCACCTCCAACGCGCTTACAATATTTTTAACGGGGTTCCAACGCGTTAACAACAGTTCCAACATTATTCCAACGTACTTACAACATTTTTAACGGATTTTCAACGCACCCCCAACGCGTTGACAACACTCCCAACAGGTTACCAACGCACCTCCAACGCACTTACAATATTTCCAACGAAATTCCAATGCACCCCCAACGCGTTGACAACACTTCCAACAGGTTACCAACGCACCTCCAACGCATTGACAACGCTTCGAACAGGTTACCAACGCACCCCCAACGCATTGACAACACTTTCAACAGCTTGCCAACGCACCCCCAACGCATTGACAACACTTTCAACAGCTTGCCAACGCACCTTCAACGCATTGACAACACTTCCAACAGCTTGTCAACGCAACTACAACGCACTTACAATATTTCCAACGAAATTCCAGCGCACCCCCAACGCATTGACTGCAACACTTCCAACAGGTTACCAACGCACCTCCAACGCGTTGACAACACTTCCAACAGGTTACCAACGCACCCCCAACGCGTTGACAACACTTCCGACAGGTTACCAACCCACCCCCAACGCGTTGACAATATTTTCAACAAAATTCCAACCCGTTCACAACGCTTCCAACCGGATTTCAATGCGTTACCAATGAAATAGTCGTTGGAAATCCGTATTGGATTTGAAACAAATCAACGATTCTTCAACGTTTCCTTTTCGTTGAGATCCAATGATTTAACAACGGGATATCAATAGTTGGAAACACGTTGAAGTACCGTTGGAAAAGCCCATCAGGGTGCAATGTCGGGCAGGCATCAACACTTGTTAAAACGTATAAATCGGTATAAAAATTCAATTAGTCAGCGTACTTTCGACCGGGCATGAAGAAAAATAGTATACACCACGCGGGCAGAAGATAGAAAGCCCTGAACTGCGCGATATGATGCCCTCGGCTTCGCCTCGGGCATCATCACGCGCAGTGCAGGAATTTTCAACTTTCGGCCCTTGTAGTGTAATATACTATTTCATAAGATTTATTTTATAATTCGTTACAATTTGAATGTAACGTACTTTATTACGTAAATTAACACACAATTTATTCTAAACCGAAAATGTGTTTCAAATTCGAACTGATCAGTCACTGAGTGACGAACTGATTTTGATTCAGGGCAGGTGCAGGACAGACATTCAATAAATTGATGAATCACAGATATTTTGTAAAAAATATTTATTCAAAATGGTTGCCAATTTTCTGTCGGTGAATGTGAATGGCGCTAAACCTACCACTCATAACAATTGTTATCTATGTTACTTTATTATCATTGTCGCATATTTACTGAGCATGAACTGATATCAATAACAGCCAATTAATTGTACAGCCTTTTTTCTCTATCTTCGAAGCAATCTATAGCTAACTTATCACACTAGATTGATTATATTGTTTACAAAAAATAATATAATAAAACAGATAAATATGCAGTTTTTGCATCGTTTTTCTCGATCATAGTTTTCATCGCGAGATTGGTATCACAGGTACTCAGAACAAAATAAAATACAAAATAGCCATCGGAGGGCTTTTTCTCTCTATCTTTCAAGCAATATATAGCTAACTTATCACACTACATTGATTATATTGTTTATAAAAAACTAGGGCATTCGCGCGCTTCTTGATTATTTAATTTTAATAATATATTCAACCATACATAATATATATATGTATATATCTACTACATACTATATGCATATACTATATATACTATATATACTATGTACTATACGTGTATTATATATATTAGGGTGCCAACATTTCAACCTTAAGTTTGCGATTGGGATTCTTCACCCAAAAAAGGCAAAGATATCACAGATAAAAAATAAAAGCCTCCAAGAATGAAGGTAATCACACAATTTGTAAACTAATCTTTCACCCTTTAAATTAAAATTTTTTTTATTTTTTTTTATTTCCAACGGTCAAGGTCTGAATAAATGAATAAAATCTTATGTTCTAAGAATGTTTTATTAATCAACAAATCATTTTTATTATTTTCATTAGTTTTAAGGGATAAGTTGGTTTATCGTAAGCACGCTCCAGTTAGCCGCTCTTCAATTTCTGTAAATAAAATATATGTAATGTATTATTATTACTTTAAACAATTTTTTCCATTTTTGTGAACGAAATGAATTTACTTTTGAGGATTCATCCAGATTTGAATTTGATGATTTTCTCTTTGGAATTCCAACTGCCTGCATCAATTCTTCGTCACCGAGGATCCTTCCGCTAATTTTTTCTATCTTTTTGAAATCAGAAATCAGAACCTAGGGTAGTTCGTTTTCTATTTTCAGTGTTTCAATAACTGAGACGTGTTCCCCCCTCTGGAATATTTTTTTCTCTCGCGTTGAGCCAACTCGGATCTCGATTTTATAGTCATTCTGTAAGATGCAAAAGATAAGGAGTTATTATAGTACCTAATACTTTTGAAGAAATCATTGGATTTAGGATGTGTACTATCAAACCGTTTGAGTACTATCAAACAGTTATTTCAATTCACGAGGAGGGTTTGGTAAATTCCCTAGATATACTTCTCCATGAGCACAACAGTCTCCGAATGATAGTTTGTTAGACACTTTCTCTCGTTTGAAAGGCTTAGCACCACATTTAATGCACAAAACATTCATTGGTCCTGCATAATGTTGATCATTATGATCATTATGATCATAATTCGTCTTGGTTTTCTTTATGATTTTATAAGTATAATTTCAATTTATGACAGATTTATTACGTAATATACCTAATCTGTCACAATTTGAATCGAAAACTGGCTCAATGCTAACTAACCTGGCTCCTTTGGATGAAAAAGTAATGGTACCTGTGTTTTTCTCGGTACTTTGAACAGTTGGCGTCGAATCTGTGAAATCATTTGTCGTATCTTTGAAATTATCAATCGCAATGTTAACCCTGCTTTGTGATATACTTGTAACTCCATTCTTTTCTCTAACAAATCCCGTTTTCACTTTTTGGTAATATTTTAGATTGGATTGCTGTCGATTTACTCTTTTTTTTTTCTTTTTTTAGCAAGTGATATTTCTCCTGTATTGTTCGCTGACTTTTATCATTCATATTTGGAATTGTTACATCGTTATTAAAAGAAACCATTTTTTTTAAGTCTGGCTGCGTGATCAATGTAAGGCTATTTGATCTACTTTCAATTTATTGAGTACCATTATTTTCATCAGTATTTTTAGTAATACTGATTGGCGTTGAATCATATTGCTCACCGAACCGTTGATGACTTTCAGGAATACTATTATTCAATAATAAGTATAATGATTGCATTGAATCAACTAATACTAAGCAAGCTTTTCCGTCAGAACACGGTCTCACGAAATTATCTATCGAATGTGAATCAGACATCCAAAATTGGTTATCAAGTTTCCCAATTGCTACGGACATTCCGTTAATTGTTAGTATATGTATATACCACCCATAAAAATTTCAAATAAATTGACCAACGCGTTTCACGCAATCTCATTATTATCATCAAATCGATGGCCAAATAGTATGTCTCCGAATTCTAACGTGTGACTCATTGAATTGATCACGATGCTTCTAGGTTGTAAATCAGATACATACAAATATTCTGGATTTATTGTATTCGGATGAACTTCATTATAGCGTGCGATTCTGCTACTAATACACAGTTTGTCTTCCATGTTAAGAAGATCATCAATAATTTGACTTGTCCAATATAGCGGATTTATTACAGTAGACATTACCAGCGCTGTCGCAGCGTTAGCTGTGCATTGTTTTCCCCTACTGAAGTCAGAAAAGACCTTGTTTCCTTGATTAATTGACCCTCTTGTTATTTTTTTGATGATCGAAAATTGATTTTCATCTTCTCGCAGGGAAATGTATTTCGCAAGCTCTGGATTCATGCTTTTTTCCTGATTTGTATTGGCCCCGTTTTTTTTCCGTCCCGTTGTGTTATACATATAGACTAAAGCGTGTAACTTTCAATATTTCATGTTTCAATCAGCATCATTATTTCGTATCGTCATATTTCTCATCGTCATATTTTTCATAGTACTGTCATAATCATGTCACATATTGTTCTCTTTTTTGTCATAAATTTTCATATAAATTCGAAAATTACACGATATCGAACTTCTTTCTTACCTGGAAACAGCAACAGCTAACAGAGAGCATTCTACCCGAAATTCAAATTCGGCACCTGCAAAAAGAATTCTCCATTAACACAATTACTGTTAATTATGACGCTAATTCTTATTTTTACGCCGAAATATTACGTGATATGATATCTACTATTATTTACCTGAATAATTCTCATTGACTTTCTATGGATAATTCACTCCGATATGTCGATCTTATCTCACTTTCTTTGGATAATCCTCCGATAGCAAATAACTCCACGAATCTGCTTGGCAACTGAAAGGACAGACTCACAACGAAAGCAACCGAGCCATGGCAATTAGAACACACTCGAATCACGGGCTCTTAGATGAAGTCGGCAGAATCAAGACTCATACCATCTTACATGAAGTCGGCAGTCTGTATCGAAAAACGATAAAATCCCATCTACTTTTTAGATAGGGAAATCGAATAATAACAATGTTAGTAATGATAATATTGATAATGAAAATAATAATGATGATATAGTAATAATATGCTGAGAATAATGATACAGACTTTGCTGTATCATCAGAATTGAGAAATTTCCTGGACATCCGGACAACCGGACATCCGATCACGTAATTTACTGTTATAATAATGTATGATAATATAATAATATCCAAAAAAACAGTGGAGCAACAAAACAAAAAAACTTGCACGGAGGTGTCGACCTGGGGCGCGTGGCCCGCGTGGTGCGATCTGAGGCACGTAGCCGCATGTGGCGGCCCCTGGGGGTAGAAATGGAAACTGCAGACATCCGCATTTTCGTACTTTAATATATAGATTTTGATGAAATTTATAGGCATCGTGGGGCTCCCGCCTGATATCCTCACAGAACTTAGTCAATAAAACAAAAGCTCCGTAGCAAATATGGTCGAAAACTTAATTCACTTTTTTTTAGCTACATCCCACGAGCAGGACTCCAACATTGTGAAATATATTCGTGATAAGAATAAAATGAATATATCACTCAAGTTCTCTTTATTGCATCATTTATTCACTTTGATAACGCTTTTTTTTTTTACAATTCAACAGATTTCGAAATTCCGTTGCGCCATATGGCCTTCGTAATTATAGGATTCGAGTTCGTGACGCGGAAGCTTTCATATCAGTAAAAACAAGTGAAAACCGGGTACGGTGGGTGAAGCCTGACTCCAGCATGCTCTGTTGTCGACGTGGTAGGGGGTCTCTCTACTGTGTATGAATACGACGGATCGGATGAATTCTAATCAGAAGCCTATTTCTAACGAAGTAAGTGGCTACCTTCAACATGAACAAGATCGTCTGTCTTCTCGTCGCCTCGTTGGTGTGCGTGCATGTTGCCAGCGGTAAGTTGCAGATACTGATCTATTTTGCAATACAACGAAACCTCACTTATACTTATTTCAATCGGGTGCGCTAGAAAATACATACGGGGCATTCCACGCCAATTCGACCAGTGTTAAACCCCGACAATCTCAAACTCATTCCATGTTTTTTTCCAACATTCTACTCAGTAAAAAACGCGTCCTAAATTTTTTCAGGTTTTCTTTATCAAACCGTTAATTTATTATGAATTTCTGAAGTTGATTGAGAGCCCCTTTTTAGAAATTTGAAAAAATTCTCAAAAATCCAGTGGATGACACGAAACAGCCCCCGTTTAGGAAAATGTGCGCCGAATTTTTTTTTCTTTTTTTTCCCCTCAATTCGGAATTTTCTCATTTCAAAAACTGATATAAACACAGGATCAAATAGTAAGCGACAAATAAGGGTAATAAATGGTGAAACCGAACGTTTCCGAGTAAATTGAATCTTGTTTGACGCCTGAAATTTGATCCTGTGTTAGATCATTTCAGTTTCAAAAATGAGAAAATTCCGAAATGAGTGAAATATTTTTTTTTTTTTTAAATCGCCCCACGTTTTCCTAAACGAAAGGGCTGTTTTATGTCATCCACTAGATTTTTGAGAATTCATTCAGATTTTGAAAGAGGGGCCTTCTCAATCAACTTCAAAAATTCATAACAAATTAACGTTTTGTTGAAAAAATCAACAAAATTTAGGACGCGCTTATTACTGAGTAGACTGTTAGAAAAAAAAAACATGGGATGATTTTGAGATCGTCGGGGTTTATGACTGGTCGAGTTGGCGGGGAATGCCCCATACATATAAGTGAGAACGTAAAGAAAAACTAATCAAGAGTCAAGTGGTTCGATAGCTTCCACGTCAGCATTGCAATTATTCAGACACACACATCATCAACAGGTGAAAAAAAAACCTGTTGTGTAAATAAACGTAGAAATATTTTTTCCCAACGTATATGTAAAAATAGGCGATTTTGGCCGTCTGCTGAAAATGAACAAAAGACGCTATTTCTCAATGAATTGGGAAATGGAGAATCATTTTTCCACTAGTGACCCAGAACTACTTCTGACCACTGGTGATGACAAAACACGCAAACTATTTCTCCACTAGTTGAGAAATAGTTTCATTTCTCCACTAGTGGAGAAATGGTTTGCGAGTTTTGTTCATTTTCAACAGACGGCTAAACTCGCCTAATTTTACATATTTGTTGGGAAAAATATCGTGTGCACCTCGTGGGCAATGACGATTCTGAGTTCGTGTGATATCCGCACTCGCCTTCGGCTGGTGTGGCTATATTCACACTCACTCGGAATCGTCATTTTTGCCCACGAGTTGCACAATATACTATTGCATCAAGGAGTAAAATATTCTCGATACAGCAAGGATACAATATTGAATTCTTATTTTCAATTCCAACAGCCAAACTAGAACTCATGGACGTATATCGAAAGCAATCAACTTTTGAAGTGTTGTGTCACGAAATATTTAACAGTATACTTATTTTGCAGCAATTATTCTGCAGACTTATCGAATCGTTATGCCTACATTTGAGTATCACAGGAAGTCAAATTTAAAACCGTAAAATGGTACTGAAGTGGAAAATCGACCATTCGTCGAACTAATGTATATCAAGAGCAATCAACTTTTGAAGTGTTGTGTCACGAAATATTTAACAGCACACTTAACATTTTTAGCACGTATGTTTTGCAGGTGGTAAGATTCATTGAATCGTTAAAAATGAAAACTATGCGTACGTCATTACGATATAGATAAAATGTGTTTTTTGAACGTTATGCTCTTTGTTTGGAACCATTTTATTCTCTACATTTTATGCTACACGGAATGTTCAAACCATTTCCAACATGTCAGGTTCCACTCGATTCGTCAAGTATTGTCATGATATCCTGATTTTTGTTTCAGGAGTCAACACAACCGAGGCTACCATCAGGAGTGAGTTAAAGATACAGAGATTTTCGATAATGACAGATATTCACTTGTTGTTCGAATTTAGCTCAAGCGAATCGAGCACTGCGCAATCAATTTTTCAAGTATTGTGTCTCGGAATATTTAACGGTATACTTATTTTGCAGCAATTATTCTGCAGACTTATCGAATCGTTATGCCTACATTTTAGTATCACAGGAAGTAAAATTTAAAACCGTAAAATGGTACTGAAGTGGAAAATCGACCATTCGTCGAACTAATGTATATCAAGAGCAATCAACTTTTGAAGTGTTGTGTCACGAAATATTTAACAGCACACTTAACATTTTGTAGCACGTATGTTCTGCAGGTGGTAAGATTCGTTGAATCGTTGAAAATAAAAACTATGCGTACGTCATTACGATATAGATAAAATGTGTTTTTTGAACGTTATGCTCTTTGTTTGGAACCATTTTATTCTCTACATTTTATGCTACACGGAATGTTCAAACCATTTTCAACATGTCAGGTTCCACTCGATTCGTCAAGTATTGTCATGATATCCTGATTTTTGTTTCAGGAGGCCGCCCACCCGGTAGCCGTAACAAAATCAAACGTAAGTTAAAGATACAGAGATTTTCGATAATGACAGATATTCACTTGTTGTTCGAATTTATAACGTTATGCTCTATGTTTGGAACCATTTTATTCTCTACATTTTATGCTACACGGAATGTTCAAACGATTTTCAACATGTCAGGTTCCACTCGATTCGCCAAGTATTGTCATGATATCCTGATTTTTGTTTCAGAAGTCGACCCAGCCGCGGGTCCCAGCACCAACAGTAAGTTAAAGATACAGAGAGTAGAAGGGATGGGAGGCTTCTAACGCAAGATCCCTGTTACCGACCTGTTACCGAACGAGGGGTTCGCATCCGTGCTATTTACCGACCGTGGGTAAGTTACCACGGTGCCCCACTGTTACCGACCGATGGTTCGCACTATTTACCGACAGTGGGCGGGTTACCCAACAGATGGCGTCCCTAATTTCCCCGAGAGATGGCGTCCCTAATTGTTCATTCCCCAGATGGCGTGCCTAATTGTATGGCGTCTGTTTCACTGGTAGAGGGCGCCTACTTTACCGATACCCTGTAGAGGCTGCCTGTTTCACCGCTAGATGGTGCCGGGTCCCTACTCACCCCCGTAGAGGGCGCCTGCTTTGCCCGGATCTTTTGGATAATTTATTTCCCACGCGGGCGGCTAAGATCAGAGGTATTGTTTCCAAGGTTTTTTCGGGAAAATGTATTTCCCACGCGGGCGGCGGCAAAGATCAAAGGTTTTGTTTCCAAGAATTTTGGGTGAATTTTTTTTTCCCCACACATGCGGCGGCAAAGATCAAAGGTTTTGTTTCCAAGAATTTTTTCCTCACACATGCGGCGGGGATCAAAGGTTTTGTCTATGATTTCCTTTCCCACGGTGATATCAAAGGATTTTTCCAATAGCTAATTTACACACCTGCATGCGGCTTGAGTCAAAGGGAGGTGATATTTTCTCACCCCCACACCCGATCCGCGATGTATAAAATCGGGAGCTCCCTCGAGCAACCATCACACAAGTTTTCTGTTTTTTTCTCTGTAGCAAGGGGCTACCGGGGTCGAATGGTTTGCGTGACTTTTTCAAAGCCTTTTTTTTTCTTCTCCGTTCTTCATTTTTACGATGGGAAAAACAAACATCGACCACCGAAATTCGTAAAAAATGCAGTTGATTTTCACGATGGGGAAGCAACATTGACCACCGAAAGTTTTCTCGTGGGAAATGCGGGGGCTGACATCGTTTTGAAAAGTCAAACGATTTCAATCTCAGCTGTTAATAGGAGGTAAAATAATGCCGAACCGTGGGAAAGAGCATCCCTATCATCAAACGCGCATGCATCCGGGGTAGGTTGCATCGTCGGAATTTCTTTCGGAGATGGCCTCTCGGTTGGCGGGTGGGTGTGAAAATAATTTCCTTTGAGGATGCCGACAATCGCCCGCCGCCACCTCATGTGTGTGTATAAAAGGGGCTGCACTCTTGATTTGGAGAATCATTCGCTCTCAGTCCTCCAAAGTGATATTTTGTGTGTAAAAAACATGGTTGAGCAGTTGTGTTCGGATCTCGTCGCGTTGATGGATGAGGCGTACACCCACCTGATTACAATGGAGCAGGATGAAGCTAGTGAGGAGTATATTACACACTGGATCGAGAACGGACAGCGGAATATTCAAACTTTGAATAATCTTTTGAACACGCCCAAGATGCGCATCGCTGAAAAACAATTGATACAGAGTAAGATATCACTGTTGCAATCTTGGGCGGTGCAGTTCGCACAGCGTCGTCGACTCGTCGTTGGTGCAGGGATTGGCGATAATATTCACAATCGTGTTCAATGGAGCGATCTCGACAGTGCATTTAACAGCAGGATTCGCACTGGGGTCGTCACCAATCTCCGACATCGCGATCTGCAGGCATTTCTGACTGATGCCGGCATGCTAACCATCGAGCATCTGAGGAACGTGCAGCGGAGCGAGGGTAACGTTAAAGCAAACGTTAACCTGACATGTCTATTCGAGAACGTGAAGGGGGACAGCGTTGAGGAGGACATGAAATCCTTCACCACGCGAAACGAGATCATTCTGCCCTCAACGGATCTCGTCGGCTGGTTCAACGATAAAATAGTGAATCAGTTGCTGGTGAAGGTCGAAGATTTCGAGCAGCGAGATTCCGGTTGGAGTATGCTGGAAATTGTCAATGTGGTGATTAACATCAACCGCTACCAACCCCTCGCCGGTGGCATTTCAACGTTCGTCACGCTGCCAAAGGATATTCAGCGGAAGAGGGCGGTCGTAAACATCCAGAATAATGACGAGCGCTGCTTCCTCTGGGCCCTGACCGCGGCGAGGCACCCTGTCAACAGAGATTCGGAGAGGACCCACAGCTATCGACGGTACATCGATGAGTGGGATTGTACAGGCGTAAGTTTTCCCATGACCCTACACGGTGTGGCGAAGTTCGAGAAACTTAATAATATTAAGATAAATGTATACGGGATAGAGAGCGAGGCTTTTCGCGATAGTGCGAAGGGTGAAAAGAGCGTAATTGTCCCATTATATTCAAGTAAAAATTTGACAAATCCAGAAGAGGATGCGATTCATTTACTCATGGTTGAGTCCGGCGATGATGAGGAAATGGATATCGACGATATTGATTTGGACAATTACACTCCGCGATTCCACTTTGCTTGGATTAGAAATCTATCGCGTTTAGTGGGAAACCAAGTGTCGCTAAAGAAGCGTGCGACTTTATTGTGTGATAGGTGTTTGTGTCACTTCACGGTGCAAAGTAGCTTCGACAAGCATAGAGGTGATTGCATGCGTTTGAACAAGGTGCGAATGCTTTTCTCGGAGAAAAATAAAAATCTAGAATTCAAAAATTTCCGAAATAAGGGTCGGACGCCGTTCGCTGTCTACGCGGATCTCGAGTGTATACTGAAACCCGGAGCAAACGAGTCCCAAGAGCATATCCCGCATAGTGCTGCGTATTATGTGCATTGCTCGTACGACAACGCATTATCGAGATATGCGAGTAAACGGGGGCCCGATTGCATCGAATGGTTCGTCAACCAGCTTCGCGATCTGGCCGTGGATGTAGAATCACGAATTAAGAATATAATTCCAATGAACCCGATGACTCAAGTGCAACGCGATCGACACGCACGCGCGAAAAATTGCTACATCTGCGATAAACCGTTTTCGCCTGAGGATAAAAATTGCCACTTTACGGGTGAATATAGAGGCCCTGCGCATAACGGGTGTAATTTAAATTACAGAGAAACCCAAACGATCCCCGTGGTGTTCCACAATTTCTCCGGATACGACTCGCACCTCATCATAAAATCTCTGGCTACATCTTTTCCGGGGGAAATGACCCTTTTACCTGTCAACAAAGAGAGGTATATCTCGTTCTCGAAGCGGGTCGACGGTACCTTTATACACTTGAGATTCCTCGAATCGCTCCGCTTTATGGCCAGTAGCCTCGATAAGCTGGCGTCATATATCGATAATGCGGGTAAAAAGATAACCCGCTCTTTCTACAGCAATCTCGAAGACTTTGAATTAGTGATCCGCAAAGGTGTTTTTCCCTACGAGTACATCGATAGTTGGGAAAAACTTGACGAGTTGAGTCTGCCCGATAGGGGGAATTTCTATTCAAAACTCAGCGACTCGGGCGTCTCCGATGCGGATTATCAGCATGCAAAGAATGTCTGGGGTAAATTCAAACTGAACACTCTGGGTGAGTATTCGGATTTGTATTTGAAAACCGATGTTCTCTTGCTTGCTGACGTTTTTCAAAATTTCCGAGAGAGCTGTTTCCAAACGTACGATTTGGACCCCCTTCATTATTATACGGCACCCGGTCTTGCCTTCGATGCCATGTTGAAATATACGAAGGTCAATTTACAGCTCTTGGACAACCCTGAAATGGTTTTATTTGTTGAAAAGAGTATCCGTGGAGGCGTGGCTCAATGCTCGAACCGCTATGGTAAGGCCAACAACCGATACATGCACGATTTTGATCCAAGCAAAGAGGAATCATACATCATGTATTTCGATGTAAATAATCTGTATGGTGCAGCTATGAGCATCTACCCTGCGGTTCATTCGAGTGGGAGCACGAATCAATCGATGTGATGAGCATTCCGGATGATTCACCGATTGGTTACATGCTCGAGGTCGATTTGGACTACCCGGTAGAGCTGCACGAGCAGCATAAAGATTTACCGCTCTGTCCCGAGCATTTTACCCCACCCGGCAGTAAAACAGCCAAATTGTGCACCACACTTTTACCCAAACATAAATACATACTTCATTATCGGAATCTGAAGCAATGTTTGGATTTGGGCATGAAGCTGGTCAAGGTGCATAGGATTCTGAAGTTTGCGCAATCTCCATGGTTGAAATCCTACATCGATCTGAATACCGACAAGCGAAAGCAATCGAAAAATGATTTCGAAAAGAACTTTTACAAGTTGATGAACAACGCGGTGTTCGGCAAGACCATGGAGAATGTGCGGAAACACAAGAGCGTCAAGCTGGTTACCAGGTGGGGTGGTCGGGGTGGTGCGAAGGATCTGATCGCGAGGCCGAATTTTCATAGCTGCACCATATTCGAGCGGGATATGGTTATTATAGAAATGAATCGTCTGAATGTTTATTTCAATAAACCAATATACATCGGTGCGGCCATTCTGGATTTATCAAAAATAATTCTGTACAAATTCCATTACAATTATATTAGGAGTAATTTTAGCGATAAGCAGGTTAAGCTGCTGTACACGGATACAGATAGCCTGATTTATCAGTTTTATGTACCAGACATCTATGAAATCATTAAGCGCGATGTTGCGACAACCTTTGATACCTCAGACTATCCGCCGGATAACGTCTATGGTATCCCTCTTCTCAATAAAAAGCAGTTGGGTCTCATGAAGGATGAAAATAGCGGTAAAGTCATGATCGAAGTCGTAGCGGTACGAGCAAAACTTTATCTAACGGTGACGCAGGCGGAGAAGGGGGAGGTGGACGTTAAGAAACGGGCAAAGGGAATCAAAGGTTCGACGCTAAAAACCATCCAGGCTGATGATTTCCGAAAGTGTCTATTTGATCATGTGAATTTACACAAGGAGCAGTGTCTTATTGTCAGCAAGAAGCATGAGGTGCGCACCATTGTGCAAAACAAACTCGCCCTCAGCTGGCGTGACGACAAAAGAGTCCTAATACCTGGCGAAACGGATACTCTCCCTTGGGGTTTTCAGACTGCATGATAACTTACCCAAGCGAGGCCGGCCTCTACCCCCCAAGACAACTCCCACATCTGAAATCTCAATTCTTAAATCTAAATTCTCAAATCTCAATTCTCAAATCTCAATTCTCAAATCTCAATTCTCAAATCTCAATTCTCAAATCTTAATTCTTAAATCTCAATTCTTAAATCTAAATTCTCAAATCTCAATTCTCAAATCTCAATTCTCAAAGCTCAATTCTCAAATCTCAATTCTCAAATCTTAATTCTTAAATCTCAATTCTCAAATCTCAATTCTCAAATCTCAATTCTTAAATCTCAAATTAGATCTTTCCCCACGTAGTTTCGAAAAGTTTCGGAAATTTCAAGTTTTTTCAAGTTTTTTCAAGTTTTTTCAAGTTTTTTCAAGTTTTGAGGAACGAATCGCGGCATCCGTATTTACATGTATAAGGTATAGGATAATTTGGAAAAACTTGAAAAAAGTTGAAAAAAGTTGAAAAAAGTTGAAAAAACTTGAAAAAACTTGAAAAAAGTTGAAAAAACTTGAAAAAAGTTGAAAAAAGTTGAAAAAAGTTGAAATTTCCGAAAAAAAAGTAAAACTTCATTGTACAAACTAGTATTAAGACTACTTTAGGTTGTATATAAGAATAAACAAGGTGTATGTATGTATAATATTCATTTTATTGTCATTAAAAGATACATATTTTTCCCTCAAATGTCTGATTTATTTATCCAACTGTTGTGTGAACTGTCGAATCCCAACCACTTTACATATAGCTGATTGCCACGTTTGCGGAGGACCTTTTCCACGAGATACCCATCGGGGTATTGCACCCTGCTGAGCTCCAACTCGTAAAACCCGCCCTCAATGGGTTGCTGCAGGTAGTCGGTGAGTTTGTAGGTAGGTGGATTGGTATTTTTCACCTCGCTAACGGTGAAGATCTCCGTCGTCCAGTTCGGGGTATAACCCTTCTCGAAGACATTCTTGTATTTACTGATTCGAACCTTGTCGCCGACTTTGAATTTTCGCTTCAGACTGCTCCTCTTGATCTGTCGCGGTTTGTAGACACTTCGATACAGCTGTTTTTCATTGGATGCTGTGACGTTTTTCGGCTTCATCCTGATTGTCCGATGTTTGGTGCTGTTGTAGGATTCAATTAATTTGGGCAGAATATCGAGCCATTTGTAGGAGCCTTGGAGAGTGAATTGCTTCCACATTTTATTTTTCAGCGTTCGATTGAAGCGTTCGCATATGGATGCCTTCAAGTTGCTGAACGTTGAGTACATATTCACACCATGATGCGCCATGAGAGCTTTGAATTCTTTGTTGTGAAATTCTTTACCCTGGTCGACGTGTAGATGTTTCGGTACACGTCCCTGCTGCAGCACAGATTTCATTGCTGACGTCACATCCGAGGCATTTTTACTCTTGATCGGTACACCCCAGGCAAATTTCGAGAATATATCGATAACCGTGAGGAGGAATTTGTGGCCTTTGTTGACACCCGAGTAGGCCGACATATCGACAAGATCGGCTTGCCAAGTCTCGTCCAAGCCACGTATATCCACAAAACGTCTGGGATAATTACGTCTGGCCGGCCTATGGAGTTCATTCGCTATTGTCTTTTTCATGTCGAGCGACATCTCTTCGAGCCCGCACTCACTGTTTCTTTTGATCGACCACCAATTGCATGCCAACGATAGTTTCACCCAGTAAATTCACATCATACCTCAATTTTTCAATACTCTCAGGCACGGATGTCAAAACATTGCGAATTTCTTTGTCATTTTTCGCGATTTTCACCTCAATGGCGTGAACTGCGTCCTTGATAACGTTCTGGAGACTGTCAACTGCTCGCTGTACACGTTTATTGAGAACTTTCAGCGAGACGGCGTCATTTTCCTCCAGTGAATCGGCGATATTACACAATCGTTTGCTTGCTATATCGTACTGGTTGTCGGCGGTGATCTTGAATCCCACACCCGGAGGTCCGCGAATACCCGCTACACTTCTCACTTTTCCACCCGCCGTCAATTGACGACCGAATATGTCTATGCTCATTGCTCGACGGTCAATGCGTGAATGAAAATTTTATGCTTGATCTCATGCTAATAAATGATTTTAGCCTCGCGCAACTCCTCAATAATCGAGACTATTTCGTTGGAATGGCTGGTATTTCCGGCCGCCTGTGACGCCATAAGTAGTCGAAGTCTGTCGATAAGCTCGTTGGGGTTATCCCAGTGAACATAATCCATACTCTGCCCCTCTTTACGCGCAATCTTATGCTTTGGCAGACCTCCACCCTTCTTTTTCGGTGAATCCGCGTATTGGGCGATAAAGTTCTTGTACTTTACACTTTTCACATCTCTGCGAATGCTTTTATCCGCTTTGTAGCCGTGCCGATGGACGTTTGTCGCTACGACGATTTCAGCATAGTTTTTCTTGTCCTCGGTCTTGAGGATGGTGGTGTCGGGTGATTTTTTGAACAATAATTCAAGCAATCCAGGCGTTGCTTTGTACTTTTTACCGCCAACGTGCACCTGACTCGTGTCAAAGCTAATTTTCGAATCACCAATCTTCAATCCCTGCAGCAGCTGTCGAACGCCATATTTCTCATCCAACTCCGATCGATGGTCCGTCTCGAACATTTTCAAATACCGCCACACGGAATCCGTCGATTCCGGCTTTCTTATCGGTGTACTTGTGGTGGGGCGTGCTACAATTGTTTTGTCCCCATCGTCGTCGTCGTCGTCGTCGTCGTCGTCGTCGTCGTCGTTTGCATTCTGATCGTCCTCAATGTCGAAAAAAGCATCTTCATCCAGATCATCCGCTGCTGTCGATTCCTCGCCTTTTTTCATAGAAATATCGGGCTTCTCTTCTTTTTTCACCGCCCCCGCGTCTCCCGATTCGGTTTTAATTTCCTGCTTTATCTGCTGCTGCTTCGATCTATCCACCAATTCCTGCAGCGGCGTCACCAAAGGTTTGAACATCTCCCCCATTGCCCGCTCGGTTGTATCTTTGTCCTTCCTAAGCATCTTATGTTTACGTCGTATCACCTCGCTAGCTTTCGCTATTTCACGCAACACATCATTGTGCTTACGAATCTGTTCGCTCTTCATGTTTCCACTCTGATTGTTGCAACTTGACTGCAAGTATTTCCATGCATCGGCATTAATTTATACTTATAAAGCAATCGAAACCTTTTCGATATCTCCCCGCGTTGATGTCGCTATCTTTGTCGATGAGAACGAAACTGTAATTGCCATCGTTCCAGCAGGCTGAGCAGAGATCTTTGAATTGTTGATACGTCATGTCGGTGTTCACGTGATCGGCGTAAATGTGCTTCAGATTCATCTCATCCTGGCGGAAGATCACCAATAAATTTGCATTATCACGTACGAGATGTTTTGGGATACGCGCGTATGTCTGACAGAGATAGAAGCTGTCCACATCTCTATGACGCCCCATGCAAAAGTATGCTCTGATATTGTCTTGCTTCTCACAGGCTACATCATCGAAAATCATCAGCGAGTTGGGACGCGCATCTTCTGGTTTCACCACCTCCTCGTGCTCACCGAAAGGGAAATAACCCATCCCCTCCACCGGCTCGAGTAACTTTCGCAAAAACTCATACTTTGGCTGGATGAGCGATTTCGAGTAGATGTACACATTTTCAAAGCGTAACCCGTTGCCGTGGGTGATTAGCGTGAGAAGAGAGTTCGTCTTGCCGCAATTTGAGGGGCCGCAGAAGACCGCGCGCACACTGTTGGGCAGTAGTTCACCGTGCCGTTTACCCTTTTTCTTTTTCTTCTTCTCGACCAATTTGTCGAAATTCGTGACGGGTAGTTTGCGGGCCTGATTTTCAAATTTCATGATGCTCAGTGGGTAGAGGACTACAAAAGACTAACACCCATCGTGTATAAATATAGGCTTTTATAGGGAAATCGGGTTAGTTGTCGATCGACTATGGTGGGGTATGCACGTAGGAAGTGCGGAAAAGGTCTGGTGAATAAAATCATCAATAATCTCCCAGTCGAATTACACGTGCCAGGGTACCAGTACTGTGGGCCGGGGACCAAATTAGCCAAGAGATTGGCTCGCGGTGATCCCGGAATCAATCCGCTAGACGCCGCGTGCAAACAGCACGACATTGCATACGAGAAGAATCGATCAAACATCGCGGCGCGAAACGCAGCCGACAAAGTACTCGCCGAGCGGGCGTGGAGTCGTGTTTCAGCCAAAGACGCCAGTCTGGGTGAAAGAGCTGTAGCCTGGGCAGTGACCAACACCATGAAGGCAAAGTCTAAACTCGGTATGGGAATCATGCGGAGAACCATAAAGAAGAAGAAGAAAAAGACAGGAAGGAGTTTGAGGAAACCCAAGAGTGGCGGCGTGAAGAAAAAGAAGACAATCACTCTGAAATCGGTCATTCAAGCAGCAAAGAAATCAATGAGACCCGGTCCCGGAGCCATTGAGTCGGCGTTGGCTGGGGCCCGTATAGCGGCGGCTCGAGGGACGGTGCGTGTGCCTCGCGTTCTACCTGTTCCCAAGAAAATCGGTGGTTTCCTGCCTTTCCTGATCCCAATATTGGGGGCTCTCAGCGCCACAGGAGCCCTGGCTGGTGGCGCCGCAGGTATAGCGAAGGCGGTCAACGAGGCCAGCTCTAACAAACGTCAATTGGATGAGTCCAAGCGCCACAATTCAACAATGGAGGCGATTGCGTTGGGAAAAGGTTTATACCTGAAACCCTACAAGCAGGGTATGGGGTTGTACCTGGCGCCACCAAAAAACTAACAAAGCTGCCACGCCGAGCTCTCACCGACGCCGATTTACGCACCCACGCCAAGGAGATGAAAATTCCATATTTCCGCGGTGTATTCATGCGAAATGATTTACCCAATGGCGGTCCGAGAAAGCGTGAATCTGCAATTATCAATCTTGATGATAAAAATGGTCCGGGAACACACTGGGTTGCGTATAGGAAAACGGGCGATAAAGTCGTCTATTTCGATAGTTTTGGCGATTTACAACCACCCGAGGATCTTATGAAATATCTCGATGTAGGCAGCGTAGAATATAATCATAGAAGGTATCAAGAATATGAAACTGTGATTTGCGGACACTTGTGTCTCAAGTTTCTCAGTGGACAGCTATAAAATGCATGCAACGCATCATTTCATCATTAGTCATGGCTGATTCGCTGACGTTGACGTTGTCCGGAGCATCCTCCACGCTGGAGACACGCTTTTTTCCGCCGATCGAGTTGTCGCCGTCGAAAGACTATGTTCTCGGGCTTGTCGAGCTCCTCACTTTTAATTCAATTCCCAATATCGACGTGGGCGGGAATAAGTTTTACATAAAACGAGCGAATAAAGAGGATAATGATGTTTTCATCATACCCACAGGTAGCTATGAACTCGAGGATATTGAACATTTTCTCAAAAAGATTCTTCCCAAAGATATCCTCCTCACTCTGAAGGCCAATAACAACGAGCTGCACAGTGAAATTAGGTGTAATCATGCGGTGGATTTTCAACCACAGGATTCCATTGGTCGATTGCTGGGTTTCAAACCAAGTCTCCTCGGGGGTGGTATAACTCATAAATCCGAGTTACCCGTGGCTATACTCAAAATCAATGCCTTACGCGTCGAGTGCAATATAACGACGGGTGCGTACATAAACGGAAAACGTGCTCACACGATTCACGAATTTTTTCCCACCGTTCCGCCTGGATATAAGATTGTGGAAGTGCCGACCAACGTCATTTACCTACCAACCACCGTCAAGACGATACATCATCTGCAATTGCGGATAGTTGACCAGGACGGGACGCGGGTGAATTTTCGCGGGGAGACTATAACCATACGGCTACACATTAAATCTGCGTGATAATGGGAATTGTTTTCGAGACGGCGAGACGATCTGGCGCAGGATATATAAACGCGACACCATGTCCAAACATCATCAGTCATCGAGCTCCTCTGATTCGAGTGACACGTCAGAACGCTCAGTTTCTCCAGAGCCCTAAGCCTTCGACTTCGTGGCGATTTTGGAAAATAAAAATTCGTTGTGTTTTGTGCATAATACCATGGCGAAAATAATCAGAATTCAAAACCCTGTGGCGTTCGATGAATCGATCGCCCACTGTGAGATACACGCACATCAGCCATACGCATCGTCCTCGTTCAAGAACAACGATGAGATTCGAATCGTTGTTCAGAATCAAGATGCATGTGTATTGCCGGGCAAAAGTTCGCTACACATTCACGGCAGGATTACAAAGGCTGATGGCAAAACAGCCGTCGCAACCACCAGTCTGGTTAATATGGCTATTGGTCATCTGTTTGCATCCATCCGCTACGAATTGAATGGGCATGAGATCGATCAAAATGTGAACGTTGGAATCACCAGTGTTATGAAAGGATATCTATCTTTGACGCCGGGACAGCGGCACTTCCTGGACAACACCGGTTGGTTGTGCGACGACGATACGGCAATAGCTAATGCCGCGGGATACTTTGACGTCATCATACCGCTGAATATCCTGCTGGGATTTGCCGAGGATTATAACCGAATCATCGTTAACGCCAAACACGAGTTGATTTTGACGAGATCAAACACCGATTTGAATGCCATTCTACAATCAGCGACGGAGGACGTGAAAATTTCAATCGAAAAAATTGAATGGCTGCTACCGTACATCAAACTCGCGGATAATGAAAAGCTGAAGCTGTTGAGTTACATCGCCGCTGATCCAGCCATATCTATGAGTTTCCGCTCCTGGGAGATGTACGAGTATCCGATGCTGCCACAGACAACGAGACATATATGGGTAGTGAAAACGTCAACGCAGCTGGAGAAACCAAGACACGTAATACTGGGCTTCCAGACCGGGCGGCGGAATGATGCGAAGAAAAACGCCAGCGAATTTGATCATTGCCGGATCAGAGATGTGAAACTTTATCTTAACTCACAGTGCTATCCCTATGCTAGCATGAATCTCGATATTACCAACAATCAATATGCCATTCTCTATGATATGTACACCAACTTTCAACCGGCGTATTATGACAAGGAACCCGAACCTCTGCTCTCGCGGAGTACATTTTTAACCAAAGCACCGCTCGTGGCCATAGATTGCTCGAGGCAGAACGAATCGTTGAAAAGCGGCCCGGTGGATATTCGTTTGGAATTTGAAACTAGTGCCAGCATGCCATCAAATACCTCGGCTTATTGCCTGATTATACACGATCGCATCGTAGACTACAACCCGATTAGCGGTGTTGTGAGAAAATTAGTTTAAGTTAATATTAATTAGAGTGTAATAATGTGTGGATCAATAAAATGTATTCAATATATATGATTAATAATTTTTTATTCACCCCTCTCCATTACATTTTATAAACTTACTTCAATACAACTATTAGACATTTTTAGGCTGACACTCTATCGCAAAATTCAAATCTATCAAACTCCCCGCCGAGATAGTGGAGCTGTAGGCGTTTCTCGGCAATTGCATCACTCATGGCGGCCAGTTGGTCGAGGTTCTGCTCGAGAACTTTGGCGATTCTCTTGGGAAGAAATACCGTGAATTTCCACTCTATCGCCACCAGGATGCTCGAACCGAATTTGGATTTGACGCTTTTGATACCCGTCACATCGTACTTCTTGTTCACCTCCAGCTCCGACATCTTTTTCGTTGGTAAAAAGTCGCTCAGGCAGCCGGCATGATTGATTCCACCGAAATCCAATGCTTCGGACTGAAAAAACCAATAATGAACATATTGTTTCGATAATACCAAATTCAAGAGAAAAGCAGTGAAAGTCTACCTTTTCCGAGAAGAACTCGCATTTGTTGAAAGAGCCTCCAAGATAGTTCAACTGGAGATCTCTCTGTTTCGCTGCATCACTCATCATCGACAACTGAGTAGGATTCGCCTTCAGATACTTTGCAATCCTGTTTGGTAGGAAAACGGTGAATTCATCATCGATGGCTGCCAAGATCCCTGCACCGAATTTTGTGATCATTGGTTTGAGAGCTGTAATGCTATACTTCTTGCCGATCTCGAGTTCGGCCATCTTTTTAGTCGTCGGATAGTCATCCAGACGAGTGGTTTGGTTAAGCATCGTTAAATCCATTGTCTGTCGAAAAAATAAAAATATGAAATTTCATTTAACACAAAAATGAATCAACATAATCAATGATATATGAATTCATGAACCTTTTGCTGAGGATCTGCAGCGTCCCCAAGTGCTTCAGAGAAATCGCAACGTTGATATACTCGGCCCGTAGAACTTTTCAGTGGAGATTCTTAGCGTGTAGCTCTGGAGAAATCGTTGGATCAGAGACACAGCGTTGATGCACTCGACTCGAAGTCAAAAAACTTGTGTGATGGTTGCTCGAGGGAGCTCCGATTTTATACATCACGGATCGGGTGTGGGGGTGAGAAAATATCACCTCCCTTTGACTCAAGCCGCATGCAGGTGTGCAAATTAGCTATTGGAAAAATCCTTTGATATCACCGTGGGAAAGGAAAGCAGAGACAAAACCTTTGATCCCCGCCGCATGTGTGGGGAAAAAATTCTTGGAAACAAAACCTTTGATCTTTGCCGCCACATGTGTGGGGAAAAAAAAATTCACCCAAAATTCTTGGAAACAAAACCTTTGATCTTTGCTGCCGCATGTGTGGGGAAAAAAAATTCACCCAAAATTCTTGGAAACAATACCTCTGATCTTAGCCGCCCGCGTGGGAAATAAATTATCCAAAAGATCCGGGCAAAGCAGGCGCCCTCTACGGGGGTGAGTAGGGACCCGGCACCATCTAGCGGTGAAACAGGCAGCCTCTACAGGGTATCGGTAAAGTAGGCGCCCTCTACCAGTGAAACAGACGCCATACAATTAGGCACGCCATCTGGGGAATGAAGAATTAGGAGCGCCATCTCTCGGGGAAATTAGGGACGCCATCTGTTGGGTAACCCGCCCACTGTCGGTAAATAGAACCATCGGTCGGTAACAGTGGGGCACCCTGGTAACTTACCCACTGTCGGTAAATAGCACGGATGCGAACCCCTCGGTCGGTAACATGTCGGTAAGGGGATCTAGGTCCAGAACCGCCACATCCCCTCTACTACAGAGATTTTCGATAATGACAGATATTCACTTGTTGTTCGAATTTATAACGTTATGCTCCTTGTTTGGAACCATTTTATTCTGTACATTTTATGCTACACGAAATGTTCAAACCATTTTCAACATGTCAGGTTCCACTCGATTTGTCAAGTATTGTCATGATATCCTGATTTTTGTTTCAGGAGTCCACCTACCCGCGGGTACAAGACCCAGTAAGTTAAAGATACAGACATTTTCGATAATGACAGATATTCACTTGTTGTTCGAATTTGTAACGTTATGCTCTTTGTTTGGAATCATTTTATTCTCTACATTTTATGCTACACGGAATGTTCAAACAATTTTCAACATGTCAGTTTCGACTCGATTCGTCAAGTATTGTCATGATATCCTGATTTTTTTTTCAGGAGGCCGCCCACCCGGTAGCCGTAACAAAATCAAACGTAAGTTAAAGATACAGAGATTTTCGATAATGACAGATATTCACTTGTTGTTCGAATTTAGAACGTTATGCTCTTTGTTTGGAACCATTTTATTCTCTACATTTTATGCTACACGGAATGTTCAAACCATTTTCAACATGTCAGGTTCCACTCGATTCGCCAAGTATTGTCATGATATCCTGATTTTTGTTTCAGAAGTCGATCCAATCAAAGCTGCCATCAAGGGTGAGTTAAAGATACAGAGATTTTCGATAATTACAGATATTCACTTGTTGTTCGAATTTAGCTCAAGCGAATCGAGCACCGCGGAATGACGACTTAATCACAATCCTCTTTGCTTAAATTTCAGCTGCCGTGGCAAAGGTCAACGCCCAACTGTCAGACCTTGCGAATGATGTTAGACACATGTCCCCCAGTAAGTTCAAAACAATGTCACCCAATGAAGATATTCAAGTCATAGCTACTAAGGCATGCGTCAAATATTGACAAACTATAATAGTGTCATGATATACCTATTTTATTTTCAGATGTGGAATCCCAGCTGACCGCAGACGCGGGTAAGTGATGAGTGGATACACTTACTTGACCAATTTATACGTCTACCAAAACGCTCAAATTATCTTTGTCTCTATTTTTATTTCAGATTCTGTGATGAACATCGGAAACTATCTCAGAAACACTGTAGCTGATATCGTAAAGGGTCCCGTTGGTGAGTTGAAGACGACTTTACCCTTTGAAAATCGCGTGTCGAATGACATAAGGACGTAAGCGCAATTATACGACGTTTTGCTGTTTATAATGGCATGAAGTCGTATAATTTTTTTTTCACGCCAATCGCTCTGAAAACGTTCGAAACGTACAAATCAATCAAGAGACTCGGTAGAGTCTCGCGCCAGTACATTAAAAAAAAATTTTTTTAAACGCTCCGCGTAGACTGGCCGAGTCTATTTACCCGAACAAGAGCGATCCGGGCGGTGGGGGAAATGATATATCTCTTTTTTCTTTCACCTGGCTATACACACATCATTGGCATATTTATCTTTGGACATGGGCATGAAAAGCTTTAATTTGAGCCGTATTTCGATGTAATTGGTACACGGGGAGCAGAGATATGGTTTTCTTGAAATTAGAGTATACCCGTTTCGTCGAGAAAATTTTCTTCTCCTTCACCGTCTTCGACCAAAACCAATTTTCATAAAAATCAGAGAAGATTGGCCATCACTAGACAGCAGGGACAGCGGCGATCCAAGTACCCAACGTTAGCCGCCAGATAGCGCATGTGACGATGCGAATGTAAACATTTCGCCATTTTTAAATGTAATAGATCGAGAGAATCGATCTGCTCGCCCGAGCCGGCTTCACCGATGACAGTGACGAAACGTTTCGTGCTGCTCATTATGGCTACGTGATATTATAACATTATTATGACAAGAATGAACTTATAATCTCACACTGGAGTGGATTTATAGTTTCTAGGAGCTTGAGATTAATTCATCGAAACTTAGGTCTTCATTTAAGGTTATAGTAATGCTTAACCTATGGGATTGATGGTGTTATATTTTTATTATCAAGAGACTCGGTAGAGTCTCGCGCCAAGTACATTAAAAAATAGTACATTGTGTATCAAGGGCGCAAAGCACTATTTTCCGAGTGTGAAATTTGCAGCACGAGCCGAAGGCAAGTGTACTGCAATCACACTCGCCAAAATAGCGTTGCGCCCGTGATGCACACGATTTTTTTCTCAAGACCTGGTCTGCAGAAATGCCCCTTTTCAGACCGAGTGAGCGGGCGCAAAGGACTTTTCCGCCCGAGGGCCGAAAAGATCTGTTTTGCGCCCGCTCAAGAGGTATGAAAAGTGGCATTTTGCGACCGGGTGTGAGAAAAAATTTTAAATACGCCGCGTGAGACTCGGACCGAGTCTCTTTACCCGAACGGGAGCTATTCGGGTGGTGGGGAGAATTATAATCTCTCTTTTCTTTCACCTCGCTACATATACGGGATTGAAAGATTTATCTATAAGATTTATTTATTTAAGATGTCCTAGGATACTAGGACATGGGCATGAAAAGCTTACGTTTGAGTCGTATTTCGATGTAATCGGTGCCCGGTGAGCTCAGATATGATTTTTGAAAGTTTCCGAGGACCCGTTTTGATTGTCAGAATTTTGTTCTCCTTCACCGCCTTCAGCTAAAACCTATTTTCATAAAAATCAGAGAAGATTGGCCACCACTAGACAGCAGGGACAGCGGTGATCCAAGTACCTAACGTTAGCCGCCAGATAGCGCTTGTGACGGAACTGTGAGAACCACGGGTTGACCAAAGAGGATGGGGGGGTGACCGTGTGTTGGATCGAATCAAAGTAAACAAGCCGCCATCTTTAAACGTAACAGATCGAGAATCGATTGACCGAAACTGCTAGCTATAGCGTGTTCGCGTCGGCTGCTTGGCTTTGACAGATTTTCGCTAAACGAAGACAATTGGGATTTTGCATGATTTGTAAATGCTATTGTATAAGGTTCTTCACAGGTAATTCTCATTGTTTTTCCGAAAATTTCGAATAAAAAACTCAAAATCTCACGAGAAAAGCGATTAAGAAAAATGAATAATTCAAAGTTGCCGAGAACGCTCCGGAAACGGCCGAGCGTAGCCGAAGACTGTGTGACGTCACATTGTTGTTGATCGAATCTTTTTAACGTGTGTAACATCGTAAAATGTCCAAAGAAAATGAAAAAGCAAATAAAAAAGGTACTTACAAATGGTGTTTTGTGCCTAAGTGTAATAATACGTCTACCAGTGCTCCTGGGAAAGTTTTTTTTTCCGTACCACAAGACGAAAACATAAGAAACAAGCGGGTTTGGGCTGACTATGAGCCAGCCTTCGAACTTCCCGTTATTTATTTTATTCTCAGCTATTTTCAAATTTGTAAATCTGACCTCAGATTCTTGATCAGCGGTTCAAAAAACCTTCGAGTACAAATTTCCGTAAGATTTCGAATGTTTTTAGTATTTTTCCCAGCAAATCGGACTCGCCATTTTGAATTTCGCTAATCTGACTTCAGATTCGTGATCAGTGACCCAAAAAACCTACGAGTACCAAGTTTCATCCAAATCCAAATGTTTTTAGTTTTTTTGCAGCACATCGAATACGCCAAATGAAAATTTTGCAAAACTGACTTCAGATTCGTGATCAGCGATCAAAAAAACCATATGGTACCAAATTTCACTGAAATCCGTTGATTCGTTCTCAAGATATCGTCATTTTTGTTGCATTTTTTAGAATTTTGTTATTTGAATACTTCAAAAAGTACTAATCCGATCAAAGCCAAAATCTAATCAGTTCTAAGTTGAGAAAAGCCCCGTCGATTGAGCCCTATCTGATCAAAATCCGCGAACTCGTTCTCGAGATATCGCGCGGACAAAAATGTGGTCACATACACACACACACACATACACACACACATACACACACACATACACACACACACCCAGACGTCAAACTGAAAATAGTCGGAGGTGATTCTTTGGACCTCGAAATGTGGAGATTTAGTAAAAACTCGACTTTTCATTTTCGGGGTGATCACAATAACTTCCTTTTTTCTCTGAAAACAGAGAAACGGGAAGTTAAAAAAGTGGTTTGAAATCGCTAAGCGGGCTGATGCCCCTACAAAATCTAATTACTACTGCTGTCAGGACCATTTTCATGTAAGTACTGAGATATTACTTCAATTGATACTTCTGCATCGGCTAATTTCATAGAATTCCAAGCAATACAGAATAAACAACTGCAATATCAATGAATATTTTGAGCCTGACAACATAACCTAAGAATGGATTCAAGATGAGTCTGACAGTGCGACTATAATTATTCATTTGGATAATTGAATTTTACAAATATTGTTTTACATTGAAATTTGTATGCATATAATAACAGCAGTTAATCATTTGAATCGTTAAAACTCAACTTTCTACTTTATGTAATAATTTCTTCTAAGACTTGTCCGGATTATGTGCGTAAATCTTGTTCTATATTTTGAATTCAATATTTCAGATAACAGAGGACATGGAGAATTATATACAATACTCAATGTGCGGCGGTAAGCCTAAACTGAAGCGAGATGTTACGCCACATATCTTCGAGTGCCAACCAAACCGAGCCAAGGTTTCCTATAGTCTTGAGCGTGCGGCTTTCAAAAAATTGAATATGAAGAGAGAAATAGCTGAGATTCTTTCAGAGGATTCGAAGAATACGGAAAATATATCAATGAATGATAACGTCAGCGAAGTACCACCTTCGAAACTAAGGAAAAGTGAAGAATCAGTGCTCGTACCGCACAATGTAGAACCCTCTACGTCGACTATTTCAAATGTGAATGAGGAACTCACAGATATTGTGCAACGGCACAACAATGTCAACGAAAAATTGGGTGCTGGGGAAATACCAAGATTTGGAATTCTTCCAGTACCTAATTTCGCACCGCATCAACGAAGTCAGGGTGTTCAAGTACAAACATATTTGTCCAAACCTCACGTTCGGAGCAAGTATATTTCATGCAAACCTGACATTTGTGACGCTTCTTGTCAGACTATCCCACAAATCATCGATGAGGAGAGCTCGCTGGTCACGAAGGAAAAAACAGTAGCTCCAGTAAAATCTGACACTTCTGGATCAACAACACTGGCATCCCATTCAAAGAGCTGTAGTAGCGACTACCTTCCGTCTAGTCATAGCGGGTACCGAATATCTAGTCATAGCGATTATCAACCCTAATTTAATGATAGTGACGAGGGTAAGGATGTCAGGAAGGAAATAGGGACGTCAGCTTTGCAATTGACAAGATATTTCATAAGTGTAAATCCAAAAACTTACATAGGAATTTCTGAAAAATGGACTTGGATTATTGATACGCTGCATACACAAACTGGCATAAGTTGCGATAACATATACCTGACACTGATGAAAATTAGAACGAATGATACCTACAGTCGGTTGGAAAATCAATTTGGAATATCAACTTCTCAGGCTAGCAGAGTGTTCAACAAAACTGTACCAGTTTTGGCACACATGTTGAAAACTTTGATATATTGCCCAGAAACAAGTACCATAAAGAGAGCGTTGCCAATACCGTTTCGAGCATATTTTAGTCATGTCCATGCTATTGTTGATGCATTCGAAATTCAGATAGAGAAACCATCAAATCCAGTAGAGCAGGCTTTGACTTGGTCAGAATACAAGAGGTGCAATACACTCAAATATTTAGTCTCTTGTACGCCCGATGGGTTTATTAACTTTGTTTCTCCTGGCTACGGTGGTAGGATCAGTGACGTTATGCTGTTTGAGATTTGCCGAATAATGGACGTATTGCCACAAAAAGTTGGTGTCATGGCTGACAGAGGATTCAAACAAATTCAGAATGTTTTAAACAAAAAGGGATGTGAGCTTATCCGACCACCGAGTGTTTCTGCGTCAACAAAGCCTACTCAAGAAGAAGTAGTACTAACCAAACGTATTGCAAGTTTGAGAATACATATCGAGAGGGTTATTAGAAGAATCCGAGAATATAAAATCTTGGAACCTCACTCATGTCTTGATTTGTACATAATGTGTAACATAGACAGTATCGTTACCATCGCAGCTGCTTTAATAAATTTGCAGAGTCCAATCATAAGGACATAGCCATGATCAGAAGGAAGAATAAATTGTACTATTATTTAATAAAATTTATTTTTCATACAACTTACATAATCTATGCATTATCCCGCACTTATTAATCAAACCAAATATTTCTATTTCTTGATAGATTGTGCCATGATAGGGAAAATATTTCTCTTCCAAAACTCCACAGCGCTTTCGACGGTTTCGCAAGTCGCTTGGTCATCATAATCCAGCCACATCATCGATATTATCCCATTCCTTTCAAAATTTGGGTCAGCGACGCAAAAAAGACCTTTCTTTTTCTCAGCAGCAAGCATTTGCAGGTTCATTTGAGCCTTGCATTTTGGACTGACTTGATCATTCGGTACAAATCGCTGAAAGCCCTTTTCTGTAGCTGGACATTTAATTTCAATGATAAAGTCATCGGTTATACCATCTGGGGATGCTCCTATTATAGGGAGCGTTGGTAATAACAAGAGACCGCTTCTTCTAATTTTCTTTCCTATGGTTTTTTCCACCTCACAGCGCACTCTATCTTCCAATTTCCTTCCTCGTTCCATTTCCATGCTGTTGAATGCTTTCGCAGCTCCTATTATTTGTTTCACCAAGCTTCCATCTGGTGTATGACAGTTAGCTGCTTCGTGTGCTTTAGATGCAGTGATACGACCATACCGTAGTTCGAACCACAGTGAACTGTCACTTTGTTCTCTCGTGTTCAACTCCGCTACTTTGCACACATCATCTGACATTTGTCGCTTAGCAAATTCTATGAAATCATCAGCTGAATCACCTCCCTCGTCACAAAACTTCAACAACAACTGGTGAATAGAAAGATGCCTAACTTTATGGTCATACAGTTCGAAATTGTGTCTCGACAACTGACTATCCAGCTGCTTTTCTTCAGCTTTCTGTATCACAGCTCCTAAAAATATGGAGTTGTCTGGAAGCTGTAATTCCCTTGTAGTTTGTGAGCTTTTGACTATCTCCCCAGTTGTTATGAACTTTTTATTCGTTCCAACGTTGGATAAAGTCGACTTCTTCCAATAGCATTCGACTTCGGTTGGTGAAGGAGTTTCGGTTCGCCGATGGTTCCACATTAGAAGAGCAATTGCATGCTTACAGCCTCCTGTGAAATTTAATATTTATTTGAAAATCATGTGACATAAAACCAGTACGAAGAGAAATCTATGATTCTGTAAGATTGAAAATCACTTTTATTCATGATCAAAAACATGCCATGATAGTTACCTGTTGATGCCGCGCAATCATGGCACTCTATATTTTCAATTTTTTCCTCGCCCTCATTAACTGTTAAAGTAACGCTGTATTGTTTTTGCCGGACTCTGTGTTCAGGAGTTATTTTGCCTCCAACCATGCAACGAGAATTTTCCCGTCGAAGGCAAACATAACCTATAGCGGAATCAAAACAATGCATATTACGAATTTGATTCACAATAAAAACGTCTTGTTAGGAATTTTTTTTATTAAATAAAGTCTTAGCCAACTTACAGAGTCGCTTTTGCCCCACGAACCTCAGCTGCGTTGAAACGATCATCACTGGTGATAAATTCAATAATCATGAACATATCGATTTTTGGTAGATTCGTTGAATCCGCTTTTACATATCCAGGCACCATTTGATTCGCCATTCTTAATGAAGATCGAAATAAGTCACATAAACAATCCTACGACAACGCTAAGAGCCGGGCTATATGGCCTCGCTACTACGATGTGACGTCACGCACTCGTCGGCCAATAGAAATCGTTTCAGTAATGCTTGAAAGATTTCAAATATTCCTCACTTGCAAAATTCGATAAAAACCATGTGTTGTCGATAAAAATGTCAGATTTTCTCATGAAACAGTCTTTAATTATCTATATTTTCGGAATTTAGAAAAAAAAGTGCCATTTATTTTAAATGCAAAATCCCAATTCATTCCGCTCGTTATCACTACGCGATATTGAGATAAATGATGTGATATGAGAATCATTACCGAGAAAGTGAAACAAGATGGGCTTTGAAGTTTATATATTCGGCTCTACATCGTATGGAAATTGCGAGTCAGTTTCATGGAAAAATAAAGTTATGAGGTTATCAGAGTTAACCAGTTAGATTAATCAATTGGTCGTTTGTATAATTATTAACAATTCAGTATGCGAAACATAATCATTGAAAATATGTGAAATATGTTATGTGTCAGATGAAATTGGTCTCGACCAGCTTATAATACTTTGTTCTCCATTTATGGCTAACCATCTGATAGTATATTTAGCTCGGTGAAAAAATTCTTACGATGTAGAATAACACGCTTTATTAGTTATATGTTCATGATTCAGGTGCTGAATATCAAGGGACTCGATAGAGTATCGAGGCAAGTACATTAAAAACAAAAAAATTGCATGAGCCTTAAAGAGTCTATATACCTGAGTGGTTTAGTTCTGGTGAGACTATTTCGTGGACGGGCTATTGACCCATTGATTGATATATCGACGGGTCCTGAGGAAGCAGAGGTATCTCGGCGGGCAGTTTAGAGTAGACGTAACTCGGAATACGCTCCGAGAGGAGTATAAAGGTCCGTAACACTTCATACACAGTTCTCTGAGTTACGTTTCAGTTCTGGACTGTCCGCCGAACATGTCCATTCCCTCAGGACTTGACGATATGATCAATTGTTTAACTGCGCTGGTTATAGTTTATGCACGCCCACTTCTAGCTCTGTGAAGAGAATGTGTACATTGCGCTATGCTCCGGGGGTTTGCTTCGATCACTCAGCTTTCAATGTACATATGGCGGCACAGTTATTAGACTACTGGAGTTAGGATAGTTACACGACTTGAAATCATCGGGTTCTAAGAATACCTTGGTGGACCGGATGGAACGGACGAATCTTGCCATGCAATTTATAACAGGAGTACTATCTCGGAAGACTTTATTGAGTGAATATCGATGATTATTTATACACCGATTTTCAAATATGCTCACGGTAAACATTTTTTAAGATTTGATTTGTAATGAGCAGTGACTATAACCCTGCCTGTAAGTAACTCCGCTGTTCTCGCTCCCAAGCCCGGATGAGAAGGAAGGAGGGCCGCGCACAGGGTTCCACGTTGCGAATATTTACTGTGAATGATTTTGACGGATCAATTTATACAACCCAATAAGGGTTAATATTTCACGTCTGCCCCTAAGCAAAAGCCAGAGTTAGAGAAATCAACTGGACATACATTTACGCATTCTCATCAACATTTCTGTTGTTTTTCTTTATCTTAATAAGTGATGGGGTATTTATAAATAACAACTGTACACATAATGTTGATTTATAGATCAATATATGTATTCTTTAACAAATTATACAGTCTCGTGACCCTTATTCAATCCTTTTCTTTTTGTATGTAAAACGGGAGTAGAGTGAGAGTGTGTTTGAGTCGAATGTGTGTCTGTCCTCCGGTAGGTGTCGCCACCTTAATGGATTTCGATTCAAATGCATATCGTTGTATCTTCCAACACCCCCCCTCAACGATATAGCTCTTGTCATTCCTTGAGTTGACATAATTCCCTGAGGTGCCTCAATTTTATCGGTCCTAGTGGCTTCGTCAGTAACTCTGCGATCATGTCTTCTGTCGGGCAGTATTGCGGATTTATGATTTTCTTTTTTTCGACGAGATCTCTCACGAAGTGGTACTTCGTATCTATGTGCTTCGTTCGATTACTATGCCGCTTGGTTTTTATCAAGTCTAAGCAACTTTGGTTGTCCTCGTACATAGTTGTGGCGAGTCCTTGGTCCTCCCCGAAGTCATCCAAGAGTCTTCTAATCCAGATGGCTTCTTGGCAGGCTTCGGCTAGCGCTACGTACTCCGCCTCCGTTGTAGATAGTGCAACACACGATTGCTTTCTGCATGCCCATGCTATTGCACCTCCATTGTATTTAAACAGAAAGCCGCTGTTTGATTTTCTGTCTCTCTTATCCTCGGCCCAGTCTGCGTCTGCATACCCGGTGAGATTGCTCGGATCTGTTTCTCCGAGCTTTAGGTAATAGTGTTTTGTACCCTTGAGGTAACGGACGATCCTCTTGGCCTCCGTCCAGTCGGTTGTTGATGGTTGCTTGATCCGTTGACTCAATATTGACACACTTGCAGCAATGTCAGGCCTGGAGTTCACTGCGACATAAAGTAAAGCTCCAATTAGACTTTGATAACCATCGTTGTGCTCCAGTTCTTCTCCGGTCCAGACAGTCTTCATGTATCCGGGGTCTAGGGGTATATTTGATGGTTTTGCGTCCATTAGGTTGTGTCTGTTGATTATTTTTTCTATGTAGGTCTCTTGATTTATCTTGTAAATTCCATCGTCGTCTCTTTTAATATTCATTCCCAGGTAGTTCGTTAATTTACCTAGGTTGGAGAGGCTGAATTCGTTTTGTAGGTTAGATGCTACCTCTTGTATTAGTTTTTGATCCTCGCAAGCAATCAAAATATCGTCGACGTAGATTGTCACGTAGATGGTTGATTCCCCGCACTTCTTGATGTACAGGCAAGGATCTCCGATGCTTTGTTTGAAGCCTCGGCTGTTTAGTGTTGCATGCAGCTTCTCATTCCAGACTTTCGCTGCTTGTTTCAATCCATAAATGCTTTTTATTAGTTTGCAAGACATCTGTTTTTTGTCTGGTTCTTCATAGCCTTCAGGCTGCTTCATATAGATTGTTTCTTGTAGTTCTCCATTTAAGAATGCTGTCTTTGCTTCATAATGATAGATATGTAGGTTTCGCTTTCCTGAGATAGTTAGTAGAAGACGAAACGTCACTGGTCTGACGACGGGCGCAAAAACTTTGTCGTAGTCTGTACCGTATCTTTGACTAAATCCTTGCGCGACTAGTCTTGCCTTGTATCGTATCGCTCCATCTCCTTGGTTCACCTTTTTCTTGAAAACCCATTTACAACCGATGATTTTTCTGTCGTTGGGTGTCTCGGTTAGCTGCCAGGTTTGATTTTTATTTAGTGATTCCATTTCTTCGTCCATCGCTGTTATCCACGCTTCTTTATCTGGTCCTGCTAATGCTTGTTGTCTATTCTTGGGTTCGTTGTCTGTTTCTTTTGCCATCCTTGCAGCGTCGTGATATCTGTCTGGCGGGATTCCTCTGGTTTGTCGTTCTGATCTCCTTGTTGGTTCGATGGCGAATTCTTCGTCTGTTCCACCATATTGGTACGATTCGTCCCTGTCAGTTAGTACTGAATCGTCAGATATTAATATTGATCCTTGATCTGCTTGCGCGTCTTCGTATTGTTCGAAGTTCTCATCAACCTCTTCTTCGTTCTGCTGTTCTTGTTCTCCATCTTGGGATGTTCCTTGAATTTGTATCTCAACTTGTTCCTTGTTTTTTTTTTGTCTCCTTTTCTTGTTGTGGTTTCATCCTCACGATTTCTTTGGCGATTAGTTTCTCCGTTGTGTCTGCGTTGTTGCCCATATCTTCTATGAAGGCTACGTCTCTACTAATAGTAATTTTGTTGGTCTTCTGATTCAACATTCTGTAGGCCTTCGATTCTGTAGAGTATCCAACGAATGTGAGTGGTTCAGCCTTTTTGTCCAGCTTTTGCCTTTTTTCTTTGGGGATATGAGCATATCCTTTACAACCAAAAATTCTCAGGTGGTGAACGTCAGCCCTTTTTTGATACCACAGTTCAAAAGGGGTTCCTTCAATTGCTCTTGTAGGCAGAATGTTTGCTCTTGAAAATTCAAATTTAAATAAACCGCCAAATTTAACATGGCACTGGGTAACGAGGCTACAAACTCGGAATCCCGGATGACCGACCCTATTCATTCGTGTTTATGAAGTCACACAGTTCAGATCGTTGGTCTGCGTCTAAACTCTCGAGACCACGATTGTGCGATCTCTGTGTATCACTTATCGCGTCCGCGGGTGCACTCTGCGATATTCCGGACACCACAACCACATACAACTACACATCAATCTACAAAAAAACATCATCACCAAGAATCAAAGAGCTGGCCAGCACGAGTGAGTACCTTTACACCCATATGCCATGCTTCGCGAGTTCTCAGATATCATTTCTCAATCGAAACAATAAGTTTCGACTACATTTTTTGGTCCTTCGAGCCGGATCGAACCGCCCGTGGAAGACACTTGGTTGCAGCATCTTGCCTTTTATCCAGCACCTTCCACGTTTTGTTCCCCGGCATTTATGCAATTATACAGTTCGAAGATATAGCGAGATCATTGCTGTATTTCGAACGCTCTCTCCTTCCTGCTCTTGCGCGTTGCTTCTCTCTCTATGTTTTCGCGTTAGCTCAACCTCTGTGTACCTTACCTCAGATACACCCTGCCTGTTGTCAGGCGACTTTGTTGTCATCGCCTATTTCCATTTATTATAGCGGGTGACCAAATACCTTGCTGTGGAGTTAGCGAAATACGTGTTATTCTATGTACATCACTGAAGTATTCCTGCTCCTTGACCTATCCTCTGGCTTTACTGCGTTTTTGGAATATTAGGTTCAAACATGGATCAGGGACTCGTGAATAAACGTCATAGTGCTATTATTCGAGTTCAAAATTTGCTCGCATTAGCTCAACGCGCACGTACCGATGCAAGGTTGCTTCCTGAACTTCAGGCGCGATATGAGGATTTGCCCACCGCGGTAAACGCGTTTGAATCCTTTCATTTGGATCTCCTGGCTACGGTCTCATCTTCGGAGATGGAAGCTCAGGATGAAGTTCAAACGAATTTTGATAGCCTGCACTATTCGATTAAATCAATCTACCGAGAAATATTCGGGAATCCAATTGGCGTTGCGAGCGACTTTAATCGGTCAAATCATTCGTTGAATTCATCCCGAGAAAGAAGCTCCCGAGATAATATAAAACTACCCCGGATAGAAATACCTAAGTTCGACGGCAATATAAAGGGTTGGCCGACCTTCTACGACGTGTTTCGTACATTAATTCACGAAAACACGGGTTTAACCGATATTGAACGGTTTCAATACCTCGTCGCTTCGCTATCCCAGGACGCGTTAACGGTCGTGAAGAATCTGCCGATAACAGAGGACAATTACAAAATCGCGTATGCGGCACTAGTCGCGCGATATCAAAACAAGCGCGTCTTGCTCACCAATTATTGGCAATCTATTGTCCACGCTCCCACACACAAAGACGAGTCAGCATCTAGGTTAAGGTCACTGTTGTCTACATTTGCAGAGAATTTAACCGCGCTCGATCAATTTGGGGACGATATGTGGGATTTCACGAAGTTTAACCTACTGTTACAAAAGATCGACGTCAACACTCGCAAACGTTTCGAATTGGACGTTACTGGATCTGAAGTGCCT